>JAEQML010071387.1:0-16180 GCA_016904865.1 Pissodes strobi
CTAAAAACATTTTTTTATATAAACAAAATTGACAAAGTTATTTTCTTTCCTTTGCTCTAGGCATCCACATTTTGATGCTTGTTTCAATGTCCTTTTTAGTGGAATCCTTAAATTGTTAG
Source organism: Pissodes strobi (assembly GCA_016904865.1). Lineage (NCBI taxonomy): Eukaryota > Metazoa > Arthropoda > Insecta > Coleoptera > Curculionidae > Pissodes > Pissodes strobi. The sequence continues at coordinate 120 of JAEQML010071387.1, forward strand.
AAAACAGCCTCTGAAAAAAGACATAAAATAGTAATTAACATCAATGGGTATATATAGGCTGATAAGAAGTAGCGAATAAAATATAAGGGTTTTGTTTGTGTATAATAAAAGCCGAATCTGTTATTTGCAATTATTATCGCCCTTACTTTTGTTCCAAATTTTCCGTTACTTTTGTTTGTCATATGTGACAACCAGGCATTTTAAATGGGAATCTCAAAATCAAGTATGCTCTGTAGGTAAAATTTGACGTTATCTAGGCCATCGAAAAGGCTTAAATAGAACAACCATGATGTTGCCCTACGTTTTATTTTTTTTTGGAATTATATTATAATATTATATATTATAGCAAAAATCATAATATATACAACAAAAAATATTCCTGGTGGATAATTATTGACGCCATATTGAATTTCGATTTTTGACAATAAATTATTGACACATGGCGATTCCCTAATTTTGTGAAAGAACTAAGAGTTTCTGTAAAATGAAATAAATATAGTAAAGGAACTATAAAATAGGAAGGTAATAGAAAACAGATTAAAACAAAAACTTGCTACCAAGTTTTTGTACGTACCTATAACAAAAATATACCTATAACCTTTAACCAAACAACGCTATAACTAATAAATAACTAACCCTCCGCTATTTAATATCTAAAAAACTAATAAAACCCAACAAATAATATATAATTAGGAATTTTACAAAGGAAATCTAGCAAAATAGAATATAATTAATTAATGATTTAAAATTAACACTTACCTACCTATAAAGTCTGTTCCCGCCTTAATGAAAATGCCTGCGTCACGGGCTATATCGGAGATAATTATATTCACAATATTAACCAAACCACATTCATAGATAAATATATGTAAGACACGAAAACTAATATCTTTTAAAAAATAATTTATTCTAAACTTGAACTATACAAAATGCGCTCTCCGTTGAGTCACAGTGTCCCTATTATTTAAGGATCCTTTACACTCAACAGGCAACATCTGGCTCAATGGTTAACTCTTAAAACTAATAATCGTACATCTAAATAGACTGGGCTCTAGGAAACGCACTAGTTGGAACCGATGCGATGTCAAGATTGTCAAGGGTTGAATTCCAAGAAGGTGATTGCTCACATATGAAGGGTACAGGGGAAAAACGATCTAAGCGCTATTTCCATAGAAAACTTTTTTATTATTAATTTTACAGAAAATTTTATTCTTGAGAAAAGTTGGTGCTTGGAAAAAAACTAATTTTGACAATGCTAAATTAAGAATAAGTTATGTAGGGTACTTAAAAAATACAAAAATGATGGAATATCGGAAAACCTTCTACAGAAAAAATAAAGCTCCTATTAAGGTAAAAATAAAAGTCAAATACCATTTTTTTCAAAAGTGCATTGTTAATGAAGAAAATAAGGAGAAAATTAAGAAAAAGAGGGTTTTTTCAATAATTGACATGGATTTTCTCTGCAACGGTGCACTTTTGGAAAAAATGGTATTTGACTTATTTTTATCTTAATAGGAGCTATATTTTTTCTGTAGAAGGTTTTCCGATATTCCAAAGTTTTTGTTTTTTTAACCATAATTATTATATTTTTTAAGTACCCTGTATAACTTATCCTTAATTTAGCATTATCAAAATTAGTTTTTTTCCAAGCACCAAATTTTATCAAGAATAAAATTTTCTGTGAAATCAATAATAAAAAAGTTTTCCATGGAAATGGCGCTTAGATCGTTATTCCCATGTACCCTTCATATATATTCAGCAACACGATTTGAGCTTGATTCTTGTGGACACTAAATGGATTTCCACTGGATATTCATTTCGGGATGTTCAATTAATGTCCAGTAAATATACCCCATTGGATGTTCATTTGACATCCAGTTTATGACTATGATTTCTATATACATTTGTGGACACTAAATGTATTTCCACTGGATATCGGCTTCTGGCTGTTCAATTAATGTCCAGAAAATATAGTCCATTGGATGTCCATTTTACATCCAGTTTATGACCATGGTTTCCATACATTTGTGGACACCAAATGGATTTTCACTGGAAATCCGTTTACGGATGTTCAATTAATGTCCACAAAATATAGTTCATTGGATGTTCATTTGTCATCCAGCTTATGACCATGATTTCTATATACATTTGTGGACACTAAATGGACTTTCATTGGATATTCGTTTCTGGCTGTTCAATTAATGTCCAGAAAATATAGTCCATTGGATGTCCATTCGATGTTCCTGGACATCTGTACACATTTTGTACCTAAAACGGATATCCATTGGATGTCTGGTGTTATCTGGGTTTGAACTACACTCTGAGCGTCGTCCTCCAAGCTCCAAGTCCAAAATGAAGTCTTTAACGGCATCAAAATGTTCAGCGTAGAATATAGCTGCTATAATCCACGTTCCCCATCTGGTAATTACAGGTTCTGGAGGTAAACTAACTCCAGGCAGTCTCTCCCTATACATCTGCACTCTTAGAGGGGCTTTGATGAATACTTTTTTAACACTTGAAATTAGCTTATTTACTAACGGAAATTCTGTTCTGATGGTTTCCACTACTCGGTTTATCCCGTGCAGAAGACATGTAACATGCACCATATTGGAGTAAAATACTTTAAGGTTCTGTCCTACTTTTACCATATAGGGTGCGGCATCAGATAGAAGCACCAAGAACATTTTTTCTGACACTGGGTTTGGAAGAAAGAAGCTTGATAGAGACTGCTGTATGAATCTGGATACCGTCACATTATTGGTTTTGTCCAACTGCTTCGAAGCTATTAGGTATGTGTTTGTAGAATTATTTTCTTGAAGTGCTCCAATCACCAGATGTGCGATATATCTGCCACAAACATCGGTACTTTCATCCACAACGATGTAGAAGTTTTTCTCGCCAATTGAAGATTTTATTTCCTGAAGAACTGTCTCGTAGATCGAATGAACATTTTTCTTTCTGAGGGTCGACTCATCAGGAATGGTTGCAATGCCTTTGTAGAAAACTTCTAAATTGGGGATGCTGAAGTTTTATTAGTGGTATGTTAGCTGCCATCATCTTGAAAAGTTCCTTATCCGAACATTTTGAAATGCGTTTTTAGCACTCTGCTGAACTGGCGAACATTTAATTTTTGTAACATTCGCGATAAGCAGCGCTGTTTTTAAAAGCTGATCCACTTGAAACTTTTTCTCAGAAACAGTTATTGAGCAGGCTTTGCAAAAAACTTTTTCTCCACTAAATTCTAACTCGGAAATACCCTTAATCCACGTCGCAGTTTTTACTATTTTCGGCATTTTTAAAACCAACTCGCTATTTACCTGCTAACACACCAAAGCTTTTCGACAAACTGAAAATACTAACCTGAGTCTAGTTATGACTAAAGTCTATTCAGAGATACACTGTGGGCAAAATTAAATTGGAACCTTCTTTAATGCTTGATAACTTTTTTTTTTCAAAGGCTTTTTTATCATTTTTGGATATGTCATGGCCTAAGGTATTGGGATTAAAAAGAACTTTGCAAAGAGGCTCTACTTCAGTGGCATACATAAAAAAGGTTTTTTTTCCAAACCAATGTATTTCAGGTCGTTGCAAAATTCGGCCAAATGAAATATAGATGTAAAAATGGGCAAAAAAGATTTGAAACTGTTCGGAATATTGACCATTAAAAAACCAGGTCACTACAGACAAAACTGAAATGTATACTTTAATTTTGGTAAAGCCATGTCTCGTGGGCCAAATTAAATTGGATGCTTTTTTAATGCTTAGTGACTTATATTTGCAAAGAATTTTTTATAATTTTTGGATATGTTATGGCCTAAGACATTAGAATCAAAGAGAACTTTGCAAAACGGGTCTGCTTCATTGGCGTACAGAAATTTTAAATCTACTTAAATTTTTTAAAATTAAAAAAAAATTATTTTAAATTTTAATGTACGCCACTGAAGTAGACCCGCTTTACAAATTTCTTTTTGAATTTAATATGTTAGGCCATGACATGTTCAAAAATGATAAAAAAACCTTTGAAAATAAAAGGTCATTAAGCATTAAAAAAGACCCAATTTAATTTGCCCCACAAGAAATGGTTTTTCCAAAATTAAACTATCAATTTTTATTTTCGTTTGTATTGACCTAGTTTTTTAATGGTCAATATTCCGAACCCTTTCAAGTCTTCTTTGCCCATTTCTACATCTTTATTTCATTTGGCCGTTTTTTGTAGGGACCTGAAATACGTTGGTTTAGAAAAATACTCCCTTTTCAGTGCGTCACTGAAGTAGACCGTCTTTGCAAAGTTCTTTTTAATCCCAATACCTTAGGCCAAAACATATCCAAAAATGATAAAAAATCCTTCGAAAATAAAAAAGTTATTAAGCATTAAAGAGGGTACCAATTTAATTTTGCCCACAGTGTATACCGTTGACCGCAATTTGCATTTTAAGACATTTTACAATACCTTTTAAACTTTTTCTACCTTTCTAACCTTCTAAATTGATCATAAAAACCTCATTAAAAGGGTATGGGATTGTCTATTTTATATTTCGCCTAACAATAGTAGGTACAAGTAAGTAAGTACCTGGAAATTCCCAAAGATTAGGGTCAGCCGCGGACTGATGATAATGAATAATGAATTTAGATATCTAAGGGTGTTAATAATTTTTGGGTAAATATGACCATAATATGCAGGTTAAATTAAAATGTGTCAAAATATGCATTTTTTTCAAAAACTGACAAAATACCCTTAGTTTGACAACTTCTCTACAATATTAGGTAGAATGTTATTATTACTCCGAAACTTGCTTACATTTAAAAATAATTTAAGTTGTTCTTACCTTATTTAACAAAAAAATCAATAAGAACACTACCCTGAAACATACTCTGTAAAGCAGGCACTGTGCTCTCCTGCTTTAATCCTCAATTTATGGAAGTATCTTTAGGATCAAATGAAAAATATAGTAAGTATCAAGTTTCTCAATGTTCAAAGCACCAAAACACAACTAACATCCGAAAATATCACTAAAAAAGCTAAAAACACAACGAAAACATAGAAGATGCAATCACAGCAATGCCGAAGCAAAGGCGGTTCGTCACGCAGCGACGTGTCAGTGACGACAATGTGGGTGGGGGAACCGGCGCTTTTGATTTACTTGGCAGCAAATTTGCTATCACAGCTTTTGCAACTTTTTTAACGTCGGAGGGACTCTTTAGAATCGCTGATTTTTAAACATATTGAGAAATAAATGTGTATAATTTGACAAATATATCTTGACATTGGCGCTTTTCCATGGTACCTAACTGATTGTACAGGGTTATTCATTATATTTTGACACCCACCTGCAGCCGTAATTACAGGTAATACAAAAAAACTTATATTCAAAAGTTGTATGGTTTTTAATATTTTATCTTTTAGAAAAGTCAAAAGAAAAAAAATGCCTGTCAAATGTCAAAAAACCGCATAACCTTAATTTTTTTAAATGAAACACCCTGTATATTATTACATATTTGGATTGTGCGAAAAAGTCTAGACATATTTCATGAATAATGTCCTATACCTATCTCTAATGGTTGTTGAAATATTGACAGTTAAAAATCGACCATTTACCAAGTTTGCCAGCTTGTAAAATCTAAATGGCTAAAGATAGAAGAAAACAGTTTGCACTTTCCTATACTGGTTTTTTATAAGCTATCGTATGACACTAACTTTTTATTTAATCAGAGGTTAAATTTATCCGTAATTTTTTAACCTCTGGTTAAATCTAAAGTTAGTATCATACCATAGCTTATGAAAAACAATATAGGAAAGTGCAAACCGTTTTGTTCTATCTTTAGCCGTTTAGATTTTACAAGCTGTCAAACTTGGTAAATGGTCGATTTTCAACTGTCAATATTTCAAAAACCGTTAGAGATAGGTATAGGACATTATTCATGAAATATGTCTAGACATTTTCGCACAATCCAAATATGTAATAATATACAGGGTGTTTCATTTAAAAAAATTAAGGTTATGTGGTTGTTTGACATTTGACAAGCAATTTTTTTCTTTTGACATTTCTAAAAGATAATATATAAAAAACCACACAACTTTTGAATTTAAGTTTTTTTTGTATTACCATTAATTACGGCTGCAGGTGGGTGTCAAAATATAATGAATAACCCTATACCTATCATGAATTGTATTGTTTTCACTATAGAAACCATCAAAAAGACCTTTGATATTTTTCTAAATAAAGTGATCAGAAAATCTTCATAACAATTTATTATCGAATTACAAAAAACCTTGCATAAAACACGATACATAATTGCTATTTTTGTTCGCTACGCTCGTGGTCTAATTTTTACATCCAATGCAAAAAAGACACTCATCTTGCAACTATGAATATAAATAGCTATATTATCACTTGAAAGTAACTCTAAAATCTATGTAACGCCTTATTTTTCAATAAAAGTAACCCTAAGGTAACTCGTTAGTTTTTCAAGAAACAATCCTCTGATAGCTAACCCAAACTATTTCCATCGAAATAAATTGAGGGAATAAAGAATATATTTTGAGATTATTTATGGCATTGGCAATTTGCCATTTCGAATATCGTATAGGCGCAAAGGGGAAGAAACGCGCGTTAGCCCACGATATTTATGTTAAACTATTCCTTCTCCGTCTTGGCGCAAGCAAGCAAAGGATAATTAATCATTTAAGCCATGCATCCTTCTTTTTTATTCTGCATTATGATCGCGTGATATTGCATGAAAAAGTACCGATATTACATGGGTTGAAACCTTCCTGGAGTGATTTATAACCTTTCAAATAATCCCTAGCGTAGGGCTATATATTATATAATATTCAATTTCAGACAACTTGGACAGCAAAATGGTAAAAAATTTCCATTCCATTCGGTGCAGTGCGCCTAAAACCGTACGAGAGAAGTGAAAACTTCAGCAGAATGCCACAACAGAAATCGAACGCGCGACGTGCGAAGAACAACCAGAAGGTCTTCACCAACAGATGCGCTTAAAGCAATTCACTGGACCGTAAAGACATGGGTAAATCTGATACATTCGGCATGAATTACTGTTTAATTAGCTTAAAGTACTTAAATTAAACTTGAATCTATCTACATAAGATTCTAAATGCAAACCATCATATTTTTTTATAATCATGTCAATAGGATAATTGATCATTTAATGATGGATGAAGATCAAAGTACGTGAACTTGAAAGGGTTATTGACAGTATGCAGCGGAACACTGGATCCTTGATGACCACTGCTACCCAGACGCTCACCTGTCCTTTAGCCATAACGCAGGACAGTTCTTGTCAATGTACCTTGGATGCGGAAGACAGTTCTCCCACAGATGACATTAAAATTCAAGCACTGGAGAGGGAGCTTGTCGATGCTCGGGCGACTCGCTCTGACCTTGAGGACCTGAGACGGCGCATGTTTACCACAATTGAGACTCTAATTGCGGACAACAAAATTCTTACCAAGGAACTAGAGAACCTTAAACTACAATTGTGCTAATCTCTTGATGTCATTTCTGCCTCTTCAACCCACACCAACGAGGAATATACAGGTGTTTCCCTACTACAGGAAATGTCCATAGCAGATGAGGATGCTCCTGACAGAGCACTGTCGATGGGGCTTTCTGATACACCAAATGGATCATCAGCATCCCCAGTCAAATCATATGGTCGAGCAGCCTCCAATGGACCTGTTAGGGAGAGAGTCGTTGTTGTTGGTGATGCAAGTGCTCGCGGCTTGTCCTCTGGGATTGGCCAGTATGTTGATGATTCAAAATCTAGTGTATTTGGTATCACAATGCCAGATTATAGTGCTGATATGATAGCAGGTAAAATCTTCAACTACACCAGCTCGCTGGGCCCTGATGACACTGTTATTGTCTGTTTGAGTATTGATGTGGTGGGGGTGTCGGGTCTTGCGATTCGCAGATTGTGTTCTGTTGGCAGTTTTGTAATCTAATTTGTAGTTTAAGCTACACAAGATACGGGTCTTCCAATAGAATGTATAAATCTTTCTATAACCAAGTTTCTCTTTTTATGAAGAGGCATAGCGCATCAGTTAGAATTTTTAGCAATGATATTGTGGGGAGTAGATAGAGTAGGTAAAAGAGTGCTATGTCGCCATTTGGCCATATACATTTCCTTTAAGTCCGTAGTTAAATGTAAGATTTCTATTGCTTCTGTAAAGCAGGTTCCTCTTGTTGAGGGATCATTAATATCGTTTGAACCCCAAGGTGTGTCTGAAAGCTTAAGTGGCGACACGCATTTTTTAGTGTAAATTCTGTTGACTCAAACATTTCTATCATGTTGCTTAACATACATAACATAACATCTACTATACTACTTTTGACTGAACATTGGTTGAATATAGATGAATCATTGTGTATCCCTGGATATACTGTAATTTCCAGGTTTTGCCGGCAGAATTACCGAAATGGTGGCACTGCGGCCTTAATTAATGACTCGTTTTCTGATAGGTTGTGCTTTGTGGAGTGTGATAAGTTTGACTACCTGATCGAGGAGAAGCAGTTTGAGTTCTCTGCAATGGTTTCTGTAAAGTTCAATATGTATGTGATCTGCATATACAGGTCGCCTGATTCGGATGTCCTCGAGTTCCTGAGTAGACTTGAGATTTTGCTGTCTCAGCTTCCTGCGAGTCATAAAATTGTCTTGGCAGGTGATCTAAATATTGATTATGGCGATAATGAATCGCAAACTACTGCCATGGTCTCAAATTTGCTAACATCTTTTAACCTTTCCACGCATGTTCACAGTTTCACCCGGGTCACTGACCACTCATCAACTACAATCGATTATATATGCTCAAACTTGAGTGAGGATCTGAACTGTGAATCTTTGGATGCAGCACTGTCTGATCATAATGCTGTGTATGCCAGGTTTTCTATCGGATATTTATCAAAGTATAAAAGGTCCAGTAGGGTGAGAGGGCGAATATTTGGTAGGAAAAATTATGACCGTTTTCGACAGGAGTGTAATCTGCTTAATTGGGATTCAATTCAGACTGAGTCTGACAGTCTTACTGAGTTTCACACTGCATTGTGTGGTATTATAAATTCTTCTTTTCCAGTTCGTAGTGTTAAAGTGCATGGTCAACCTAAGCCGTGGTTAACCAGGGGTATGAGGATCTCAGCTGCAAATTTGAGGTGCCTTAATGCATTAAGGAAGTTCTATCCCAATAATATATTTTTACAAAATTACTTTTCTAACTACAGAAAAAACTTATCGGATGCTAATACGCAAGGCTAAAGAATTGTATTTCTCGCATAGACTCAAAAGGTCGTCAAATCAGGGCAGGATGTCGTGGAAAATCGCAAATGAGCTTACAGGTAGAACTAATTTTCATCAGAAGGGTATCTCACTTGATCCCAATACATTGAACGAATTTTATTGCTCCATGGCTTCTACTGTGACTAGCAATATATCATGTGACATCGATCCTATCAGCTACTTGTCACAGGTCCACGGTGCTGATAGATTTCGCGTTCGTCCAATTGGTCACAATGACATAAAATGCACCATAAACGAGATGAACAATTAAAATATCTCAGGCTCTGATGGCATATCACTTAAAATTCTTGCTGAGCTCCCAGATGAAGCTTTTCTTGCCTTGGCATATGCGATAAATGACACCTTTTTCAATGGAGTTTTCCCTTCATCCTTGAAGGTTGCTACTGTAATCCCTATGCATAAGGGGGGAGACCTCGGTGGTCCTGCAAGCTTTCGTCCCATATATTTGCTTTTTACTCTTTCCAACCTGATAGAAACTATTGTAAGAGACCAAGTTGTTGACTTTCTTGAAAGAAACAATATCATAAATAAAAACCAGTTTGGATTTCGAAGGGGCAAGAGTACGGCGGATGCAATTTTCAACTTTATGTAATCTGTACTTCATGCAATAAACCAACATAGGTCTTCGGCTGCAGTGCTTTGCGATCTTTCGAAGGCCTTTGATTGCGTCAGCCATGATATTCTGTTAAAAAAGTTACGGCTTCCAGAGTACCGAACTGAAATTCTTTGACTCTTACCTAAGTTCTAGATTCTAGGTGGTGACTGTGGACGGGAGGGTGTCTCAGAGGAGACATATTTCCAGTGGCGTCCCTCAGGGATCCGTTTTGGAACCCTTACTCTTTATCATTTACATTAATGATCTTATGAGTCTGGATATTACCGGCTTGTTTGCAGTATTTGCCGACGACAGCACAGTTACTTGGAGTCAGGAGGACCCTGTGGTACTACACGACTTGGTCTCCACGGATCTAAAGAAAATCAAAAACTGGTGCGATTCTAATTTGCTGTCCTTGAATCTTTCCAAGGCACACATGATAACTTTTAGAAATCTCAATCTTCCCGACGTTTCACTTTCGCATCATACATTGGGCTCGGTGAGCTGTTCCAAATTAATTGGTCTTAATCTCGACTGCAGCCTAAAGTTTGACAAACATGTTGTGGCGATCAACGAAAAAATCTCGTCGGGTTGTTACAGTGTAAGAGTCATTGCATCTAGCTGCGCAAATCAGTCGCTAGAATGACATATTTCGCTTTGGTTGAATCCCACCTGCGCTACTGTATTCCATTCTGGGGCTGCTGTAGTAATCTATTATTTCAGTCAGCCTTCGTCATGCAGAAAAGAGCTGTTCGTTTCCTTTGTGGTGTACATCCTAGAGCTCACTGCCGACCTTTGTTCATATCAAATAAAATCCTAACCTTGCCTAATCTATTCATTTTGGAAACAGTATGCTTTATCCACAAACACCTCTCACATTTACCAAAGGGAAGTGGTCACTGTGATACCCGACAGTCTGATGACTTGAGATTGCCCATCCCGCGTCTTACTCTTGTTCAGAACTCCTTGATCTACAGGGAACTTAAAATGTATAATCATATACCTATTGATATACGCGATAGCTCGAATCTAAAAAGATTCAGAGCCCGATGTAAGGTTGTTTTTCTTGAATTGGCGTTCTATTCTATTCAGTCTTACTTTGACCATAAATTTTGACATGAGGCCTGTGTTGTAGCTTCTGTCTGTGTGTTTATTGAGGTCATTGTGTGCGTTTTGCAGCATTAAGGTCATTGTAGATGTTTTGTGGCTTAGACCTGCTTTGCTGTTTCAAATTTTAGCATTAGCAAATTTAATTTTGAGACAAATTAACATACCTATCTAGATGAAAGTTTGTAGCATTAAGGTCATTGTATTGTTTTATAGCTTAGACCTGCCTTATTGTTTCATATTTTAGTATTAGCAAATTTTATTTTGAGATAAATTACAATACCTATCTAGATGTAAGTTGTACCAGCTTTGTCAATAAGAATGTTCATTTCGTATGTAGTTCTTGGACATTAAAGCATGTTTTCAATTCAATTCAGCCAAGTATGCGCTTTAAACCAATAACACCTTTACAAAAGTACTACCTATGTGCTAAGTGCTCAGAACGCGCGGCGTCACGGCAGCAGCCAGTGTTGTCATTCTAATATTTCACTTCACGTATGGCCTCCCACTCGCTTCGCTCGCTCCGGAAGCGCAACCAAACAAAGCTAACCCAAGGCAATGCCCAAAATGAAGAAAAACAACTTTGAAAAATATATGAGTTAGCACGTACGCATGCGTGAAGGCTCAAAATTTGCGTTCCTAGACGCGAATCCAATTATCGAGGGTCTACTGTACACAGAGGGCAACAGCGCAAACAAAAAAAAAACGATTAGTTTGTGCATTTACCGTACTTAATTTCATTTAACAAAATAAAGGCATTAAAATTGAGTGAAACAATCTAATTAGAATCCTTTCTCTTAGTCCTATGGGTCCTTTATCTGAGACAAACTTTCGATGTGTATAAAGCTCCTCTGGTTGTCCGGGTGTGAGAAGAGAGTCTTCCTCTGTTGTGCTGTCTGTCTAACTAACTGTCCTCTTATTATAAACATTTACAAAAGTATAAAGTGTACTGAATAATAATATAGGGAATCGTGATTAATTATGAAAAGTTTAAGAAGTTGGAAAAGAAGAAATCGTGGCAGGAGGGGCGGTCACTGAACCGGTCTATCCCCCTTGCCTCCCATCACTTGATTTGGGTAAATGCTACATGCGAAGCCGACAGGCTACCTTAATCGGTAATTAGTGCTATTTTGTAACATTTTTGTGCAACGGAACTATTTATGTGCTTTTAAGTGCGTGAAACTCGTACAGGGTTTTCCAACGAGGACTAAACAAGGCGATTTTTTGACTTTCCCTGTACTTTTATAAAAAAAAAATGAAATAGCCATCTTATGTAATTTTCTCCCCCGAATTCGGATATGTTCAGCAAAAAAACAATTGAACATCAAATAAAAGTGCTAGGAGTCATTTTGATATATATTTTTAAATGGGATGCCATATTTTTAATGTGCTTATCCGATTTATCATAAATTTTGAACTAAAATGAGCTAAATATATGATTATTGATTGATTGATTGATCTAAAATGATGGATATTTAATTCAATAACGCCTTGTTTCTTCAGTTATAAATTCGGAAAATATTCGTCTACCGTACGATTAATACCTAATAGATGGATACCCGTTTCACCTGTTCAACCTTTAACCTGCTTTAAAGCGGCCGTCAGTCAGACCAAATAATCAACTTTCAAATTTCTATACTATATTTTTCACGAATTAGTTACAAATAATGGTAGTTTTTTGCAAATCTATTATTGTTTACGTATAAAAACAGTATGACATATTAGAAAAAACTATAAACTAATTTAATAACTTAATAACTTTAATCTCAATAATGTAATTGTTCGATGTGTCCTCCATTATTTTCAAAACACGACCGATGCTCCCTTTTCAGTCTCTCCAATGATTCTCTTACAATAAATTGGTCCTGGTTAAGTCCATTCCTGCTGCCAAATGATATTGTTGTAGACTTGCAATGGCAATCTTTCCAAGAAAGCCTCGATATCGTTTTGAAGAAACTGGAGGTATCATTGGCCTGTTAAAGAGCCACGATAAAATAGTGGTCCAATGATTCGATTTTCTAACATCTCACACCAAACATTAAGTGAGTTCCTACCCTGAAACTTTATCATTTCATATCTATGAGGGTTAACTGCTGCCCAGTATCTTGTATTTTTCCGATTGTATACCCCCGATGTTGTAAATGACGCTTCGTCAGTCCATATAATTTTATTATATAAATTATAATCTTTGTCTTGCTCTCTCATCAGCATTGAAGCAACAAATCGAAATCGAAGTTCTTTTTGATGTTGTGTTAAGTATTGAACGGGAAGGATGTAATATGGTTTTAGACCATATTTTTTTAAAGTTCTGTGAACTGTTCCATAGCTTACTCTCAGGAGTCCTGGACCATACCTTACTTCTCGTACCGCTTGCGGAATAGAACTCTTTTCTTTCTGTCTTTTCATCTTTCTTGGCTTATCTTGCACTGTATTGCTTTCTTCAAATAGGGTCCTAATTCTGAGAATTGTATTGTAGAATGTGTCTCTGGAAACTCTCAAAAAATGTTCTTTGTGTTTGTCGAGCATTCTCTGCACTCTTGTAATATAATTTTATTACACTTAGTCGTTCTTCTAAAAAATATTTCATTATTTGTAACTAATTCGTGAAAAATATAGTATAGAAATTTTAAAGTTGATTATTTGGTCTGACTGACGGCCGCTTTAAAGCAAGTTAAAGGTTGAACAGGTGAAACGGGTATCCATCTATCAGGTATTAATCGTACGGTAGACGAACATTTTCCGAATTTAAAACTGAAGAAAAAAAGGCGTTTTTTAATTAAAAATCCATCATTTTAGATCAAAATTTATATGAGAAATAGGATAAGCACATTTAAAAAATGGTATCCCATTTAAAAAAATAACAAAGTGACCCCTAGCACTTTTATTTGATGTTCAATTGTTTTTTGCTGAACATATCCGAATTCGCGGGAGAAAATTACATAAGATGGCTATTTCAGTTTTTTTGTAAAAGTACAGGGAATGTCAAAAAATCTCCTTTTCTAATCCTCGTTGGATAACCCTGTACCTAATATTTCGTTGTATATTTAGCTATACAATTGATATTGTTAGGCGTATTTTTAAAATGCGTAAAACTATATATTTCGAACATAAAGACCTGTTGCTTGACGGTTTCTGTACGGCACAGTTTATAAGTTATTGTTCGTGTTTAATTGTATGTTTTTCTATCGTTTTCGGATAGTTTTCTAGTAACTGATACTGCCTCATAAGTGTTGCATTCCTGGCTGTAATGGAAACTATTAAAAATGGCCTATAGTATATGTTTTCGGGTTTCCAAAGGACGTACTAAAAGCTATACCTGATATGAGCTATGTTCTCTTAGGAAAATATCAAACAGACCCTCTTGAAGGTAGATTTGGTCAATACAGGCAAATGGCAGGTGATCATTATCATATTTCTGTCCGAGAGTTATATGAGGCTGAGAAGAGACTTCAATCTATATTAACACTTCAGTCTCGCAGTTTTGGCCCTCTTAATGTTAATCTCAACAAAACTTTTTCCAAATTAAAACTTTATTGTCTCAAATTTTAATAAATGAGCCTGCATCATCATCATCCAGCCTGTTGAGTCAACTGCTGAACATAGGCCTTCCCCTAACGTTTCCCTTCTTCTCGGTCTTGAGCCGCTCGGGTCCAGTGTCCCGCTATCCTTTTGATGTCGTCGCTCCAGCGTGTTGGAGGCCTTCCTCTGCTTCTTTTATCAGCACGTGGTCTCCAATTCAAAAGTCTGATGGTCCGTCTATCATCTTTGAATCTCGCAACATGTCCTGCCCATTTCCACTTAAGTGTGGTAACTCGGCCGATTATGTCCTCGACTTTTGTTCTCCGGCAAATTTTTGTATTTCTTACACGATCCTGCAGCCTGATACCTAGTATTGCTCTTTCCATTTTCCTTTGGGCGACTCTGAGTTTGGATACGATATTTTTAGTTAGGGTAAGTGTTTCTGTTCCATATGTGATGACCGGCAATACACACTGATTGTAGACCTTACTTTTTAGACTTATTGGTAGGCCGCTATTAAAAACATCCTTCTACCTACCATACGCTGCCCAGCCCAATCCTATTCTTCTAGCAAGTTCATGCGTCTGGTTATCTCTACTAATTTTTATTTCGTGGCCCAAATATTTATACTCGCTAACTTCCTCTACAACATGGTTATCCAGTGTGATAGAGCCTCCAGTTGTTTTAGTTGTTCAATCATTAATGCAGCTACACTAAAATTATCTGTGACTAACACAATAATATCGTCTGCAAATCGCAGGTTATTCAGCCTTTTCCCATCGATTTTAATGCCAATGTTCTCCCAGTCTAGTGTTTTAAAGGCATATTCTAAAGTGGCGGTAAATAACTTTGGAGACATTGCATCGCCTTGTCTAATACCTCTTTCAATGGGAAATTCGTCGCTGTTTTTATGGAGTCTAATACTAGCCTGCGAATCCCTATAGATACTGTTGACCAGACGAGTATGTCTATAGTCGATACGGTATTGACTAAGGGCTGCCATTATTGCATTCATTTCAATCATATCGAATGCTTTTTGGAAATCCACCAAAACAAGCACTAGGGGTCTATTATATTCTATCGCTTTTTCTATTAGTATTTTAAGCGCAAGTAAGGGATCGTTCGTTCCGTAGCCTGATCTAAACCCCGCTTGCTCTACAGGTTGATAGAAGTCTAGTTTGTTTTCCAATTGTTTGTTTATTATTTTAGTAAATAGCTTGTACAAGTGGGAAAGCAAGCTTATGGGTCTGTAATTTTCTACATTTGCTGAATCCCTCTTTTTGAATAGTAATATCATTAATATATCATTCCAGGTCGTTGGTACAGAACTATTAAAAAGGCAGAGATTGAAAAGTTCCTTAAATTTATTCAATAGGGCTCTCCCTCCAAGTTTTACTGCTTCAATCATTATCTGGTCTTCTCCCGGCGCTTTGTTATTTTTCATACTCCTAAAGGACATTTCTATTTCTTCCACCGTGATCTCAGGTAGTTCCTTCGGTCCTTGATTCATGACTCCAGTTCT
>JAEQML010071388.1:0-16179 GCA_016904865.1 Pissodes strobi
TGTTTTATTGTATTTGCTAACCATTTTCATTTTTAGTTTTTTGCCTTTCTTGAAAACGATATCCGACTTGATATCGAATCGATGATATATAGGTACACATTTCATTAGGGTCACTAAACTTGCACTTGTGCAGTTTACATCCTTGAGCCTGGGCCGAAGTGGCTCTATAACAGTTCAAAGTTCAAACCAAGTTTAATCATTTGTGGAGCCAAAGGCAATCAATTCCAAGGTAATAATGAATCCTCCACAACAATATAGAACATATTTAAAAGAAATCGATGTCGCATGTGTAATGATTATGCAGGATTTTGTGTGTTTCAATTAAGTACCCTCTATTCCTGCGTTCCTCCAGGGTTGTCAATTTAAGAGCTTTAAGTCGTTCTTCATAGGACAAGCCTCTTAAAGATGGTGGAATTTGTGTTGCCCTTCTCTGGACACGCTCAATCAGATCTATGTCTTTTCTGAAATACGGACACCAAACGACAACAGCATGCTCTAGCAGTGGTCTAATATAGGTTTTGTAGGCTCGGAGAGACCCTTCAGGGGTTATTTCCCCAAAACAGCTTCGTATTAGATATACTGTTGAGTTGGCCCGTTTCACAATTGCATATATGTGCGGTTCCCATTTTAGGTCATGTGAGATATTCACTTCCAAGTCGACCTGCTCACTCACCCTCCCTAAGTTGTTATTGCCCATATGATAGTCCAGCATAGGGTTGTTGTATCCAATGTGCAACACACAACTTTTGCTGACATTAAGTTTCAACAGCCAGTCCCTCGTCTACCTAGCCAATTCAGCAAGATCCTCAATCATATCACCGTGCCGGAATGTAGGGTCACAGAATATTTTGGTATCATCGGCATGCATGCTGGTCCTACAGGACATGTTCTGGGCAATAGCTGAGACATAGATTATAAACAGAAGTGGGCCAAGCACAGAGCCCTGAGGAACTCCACTAACTACCCTGTGCTTGCCAGATAAGGTGCCATTTGTTCTGACCTGGTATGTACGATTACACAATTAGTCCCGAAGTAGCCGGCCCCGTGTACCACAATGTTCAAACTTGTGAAGCAATATCTCTGGGGGAACAGTGTCAAACGCTTTTTCAAAGTCAAGGTATACAACGTCAATTAGATAATGCTCCTCAGATACCTTGGTCCAGTGTTCCAGGTTGGACAGGAGATTCGATGTAACTGATCCCCTCGCAGAAAACCATGCTGATTGGACCGTCGATCACCAAGATGAGTCATAAGGAATTCTGTCATTGTTTACTTTTTCTTTGTAACATGTTTATTTATGTTTTAAGTAAAAACAATTTAATAGCTGTGCACGTGCTGGTTCCAGATTTCCTAAGGGGAACAACAGAAAGCGAGCCTTGAAAGATGGTATAAAAAGCTAAAAATCTTTGGGAATGGGTTAGTCAAAAAAGGTGCTTCACTCGCGATAGCACGTTACGCTGCCCAAAAATATGGGACCTCGTAAAAACTTAGTTAAAAAGATTATACACGCGCGATCATTCGTCACGCTGCCCAAAAATATGGGAACTACTCTGATAAAAATATTCACGCTCGGTAACTCGGTACGCTGCCGAAATGGTTAATCAGTATTGACTAACTTGCGAAAAGTATCTCTGAGTACCAGAAGCCCTTGGAAATTAAATAATATAAGTAATGAAGAAAAACTCATTTCGTCGTAGAGAGCGGTACCATTTTGCACCTCGGGTCCGGAAAAGTAACAAACTAACCCAAACTAACCCCAGGAAAGAACTGCACGTGATACGCGGGGTGTTACCCCTGACCTTCTACTTCTACGCATGGAGCCCATGCGGCGAGCTACCCCGTGCAGTCCCTTAATGCCTGTACACCCCCGTTTTTAGGCGGAAACCTGGTTTAGGGCATCAGCGATGCCCTCGTCCCCAGCTGTTATTGAGATCATTCTTGTATATGGTTATTTAGTTTAAAATTTAAATTTTTGAGAAATTTTGGAAAATCTTAGTTAAAATTTTTGAAAATTTTGAAAATGTTTGACATTTTGAAAAATTTTTGAAATTTTGAAAATTTTGAAGTTAAGAGTGATATTGATATTATTATTTTTTTGGGTTTTTGATTTTTTGTATAGTGAAGTGTGAGTGTGATTTAGAATTCTGGTGGAAGTAGTAAACTTTTGTGTACTGTTCTGTTTGGATGAGTAATTCTGCTGATTAGTGTTTTTATGATTGGATTTGTGTGATTGCGTACTTGTTCTAAGAATAAGGTGTGTTTGCCTGCCAAGTAGCTGTTGACTGTGTCTATTTTGAGATCGTTATGTATGTCTGTGCTGCGAACGTACCAAGGTGCGTTCACAATTTGTCTAAGTGTTTTCTTTTGGAATACTTGTAGCACCGAATATTAACTAACGATAAGAAGATTCACTCTCCGCGGCGGCACGTCAACGGTATGCCTCTTTCCTCGCGCGAAAACTAGCATGATACTGGCATGGACCCGGCACACGCACACACTGGTCGAATTTCTAGGAAAGCTGGCCATAATAAGTAATAAGGTTTACCAGAAATAAGACATAAAAGATATTACATATTACAAGATTAATATATCGTGTTTTAGACAAATAATTGTTGAATTTTTGGCTCATCATCTATATTTATATATAGGGTGTATCAATTTTCACTAACGATAAAACTCATGTATAAAAATCATTTGTATGTTCTTAAACCATCTTAAAAAATTATCAGTGCATCAGTGCATCTGTTGTTCCAAAACACTTATATTCTGACTCTCCCAAGGTAATATCAAAGCCATATATACAAATTAAGACTAAATTATAAATTTTAACTGCTGATTCAGCCAAAGTATTTATTACCTCTTTTTATAATAACATCAGTCTTGCATCAGCAATAATGAATCTACCGAAATTTCAGCTTCAGTTTCACTTAGCTACTACAATATCATGATGGGATTAGTGGTGGGTGAAAATAATCGATTATTCAATTCACTTTTAAGAAATTACCGATTAATCGACTTATCGATTAATATTTCAGAAAATATCGATTAATCGATTATTTCGATTAATCGATTATTCAGTTATTTGCTAAAATATTAAGCGTTTAATCGATTATTCAATTTCTTGCCCACCCGTACCGACGACTTTACAACAGATATAATTTTTAAAACTCCAATTTAATAATGCCTTGCGTTAGGGGTAATTTAAATGACATAAAACCATATTGAAAATACTTTTAGTACAACATATGAAGCAAAAAACAGAGAAGCATAAATGCTCAAACAAGTCAGCAGCAGGGAAAACTGCGCACGTTACAAATTTAGCCAATAAGGGATCCTCATTTCGACGCGCCATATTCTGATAATATGGCTTCAGTTATTGCACAATTAGGTATAACACCAACACATAACCTCAACGTTGTGTTAGCACGTTAGCGGAAGCAGTATAGTACAGTCTTTATCTTTTTATTATGTATTTGGTCAAAACTATATGATAAGAAGAATCACTCTACGCAGCGGCATGTCAACGGTGTGCCTCCTTCCCCGCGCAAAAACTACCAGAATATCGCCAGGCCATGTAATGATACAAATAAAACAATCATGTTGGCAGGCGACCTTTGACGCGGCGGCCATAGACCAGCTCATCCTTTTGTCAGGTTAATTTTCACGCGTCTATAGTCGAGTCAATATTCCATATAAGATAATATAATATCGCTGTTTTTTAGTTGTGTTGTATTACAAAATAGGAATGAAATATACAGTAAAAATATTGAGCGAAACCTTTAACCAATTTTAAAATCTTCCAAAACAGCAAAATTTATTTAAATATTAAAAGATGGGGCAAATTCGAGCAACATTTTCTTCTTGATGTCTTTTGTCAGAATATTTGTATTCGAAAATATGGTGAAATCATTAAGACAACATCAAAATCTTTTAAATATTAGTAATTACACACCTTGAGTATTGTTATCAATAATAACTAATTAAAAACGTTTAGATTTTTGAAACAGCCAGTTGAATACAAACTTTATCAAAATATTTATTTGGTGATAATAATAAAAAAAAACTATAACGTAAGTTTGTCAGGGCGCTGCAAACAATTCAAAATATATCAATTGTGTGTTTCCAAAGCCATCTAGAGTACTAGAGTGCTATAATTATTTCGTCATAAATTTGATTAAATATACCGCAAACGAAAATATCGTTTATGTCATACCAGTGCATTATTGTGTTTTTACCTTAGATACCATTTACATAATGGATTACTTTATGCCCGTGCGGGCATAAAGTACACTTTATGGACTCAAATAATTGAATTGAATTAGTATTTTTTAAATATTTACATTATGTGAATGCAATAACGAACTAGTATGGCATAAAAGTTTGTATGCACCACGGGTATTAATAGATAGATATGTACGCCCTCGGGCGGCTTATAAACCCTCTGGCCAGAGGCCCTCGGGTTTGTAACATTGTCGCCCTCAAGGCATAAACATCTACTTAATACCCTTGGTACGTAAATAACTATTATGGCCAGCTTTTATTTAAATTCAACCTGTGTGCGGCGTAGTTCGCCGATCGTTACCAGGCAACGAAGAAAATAAACGACGATTCCTTTGTAGCGCTCTCTGGCCGTTGAGAGGGCCTTTTTATCGTTAGTTAATATTCGATGCTTGTAGTTTCTTTTTGGTTGTTTTGCATGCATGTGTGTAAACTATGGCTCCATAAAGTATTTTGGGCTTTATTACCTGGTTATAAAGCAGCAATTTATTCTTTAAAGACATTTTACTTTTCCTGTTAATTAATGGAAAGAAGGCTTGTTTGGCTGCAATGCCTTCATTTACTTTTGCTTGGATATCTTTCTTGAATGTAAGTTTACTATCTCGGGTTACCCTAGGTATTTAAGAGAGTCAGACCATCTTATTATTGAATTTTGTGAATTTAAATTTGGAATCTGTTTGTTACGTTTAGTTGTTATGAGCATGGCGGCATGTTCTGTGTTTTATCGTCGTTAATTTTGATATTCCAGGATTCAGCCCATTCGTTTATGGAGTCTAAGTGTTGTTGTATGTGATTTTTAAGACTTATGTGATTGTGGTTTATTAAAAATATGCATGTGTCATCTGCGTATATGGAGAGTTTTGTGTGTGGGTGTCTAGGTATGTCTGTTGTGTATAGCGAGTATAGAGTAGGCGATAGAGGAGAGTCTTGAGGGACTCCTGCTTTTATGCGCCTTGTGGTGGATAGAGCTGTGTTTATTTGTGTAGTGAAAGATCTGTGTTTGAGGAATGATGCGACAAGTTGAGTTAGTGGAGGTGGTATTTTGTGTAATCTGTTTAGTTTGTGTATGAGTCCCTCATGCCAAACTTTGTCGATGGCTTTTTCGACTTCGAGGACTACAACTCCGATCGATGTCCGTCTTTGTAGTCCTCTAGTCGCCTCCTCAATGAATCTGGCTAGCTGGAGCTCAGTGTTGTGGTGTTTTCTGAACCCAAATTTTTCGTCTGGGATCAGATTGTTTTGTGTTATGTGAGTGTTCAATCTTTCCAGCATAACCTTCTCCGTCAGCTTGCTCAGTGATAAAAGCAAGCTAATGGGTCGCCAGTTTTGCGGAAAGATCAAATTTTTGTTTGGTTTTGGGATAAGTATGACTTTTGCTTTTTTCCAAGATTTTGGAAAGTGTTTTAGTGATAGTATTGTGTTGATGATGTATATTAGTTTGAGTAGGGCTGTTTCTGGTACGTTTTTGAGTGCTCTGTTTGGTATGATGTCGTAGCCGGGTGCTTTTTTCGGGTTCAATTGCGCAATACATTGCGCAATTTCTGTGGTGTTGGTTGGTTGTGTTTCGTCGTCTTGGTGTTCTTTTTCGTATGTTAGTATTTCTCTGTAGTTTCTCTCTATGGTTGCCTCGTGACCTATATCCTGAGCCCCATCTCCTAAAGTGAAGTGCGATTTCAACGAGTCTGCGAAGGCCTCGGCCTTCTCTTCCCTGGAATACACCATTCCTCTCAGTCCATGGATATTAGGATATGCCACTTTGTTGCGACCTTGACGCAAATTTTGGCAATTTTCAATATTGAGTTGTCTTGTGTGTTGAGTGTGATGAGGTAGTCGGTCCACTTGTTGTTTTTTTGTGTTTTTATGTATGTTTTGATTGTGTTCGTGAGTCTGTTTGCTTGGGTGTTTAGGTCTGCGTTGTTTGTTAATCTGGGGTCTGGCTCGTCGATTTAGCCTGTTTCGGAGCCTTATGTTGTTTTTTATGTTATGTGGAAGTGCGTATGGATTGTTTGTTTTTTTTTGTGTACCGATTTTCTGGCTGTCTTTTATGTTTGTATCTCCTCGGTGAATCTAGCAACTTCGTTATCTAGCTCCTCCTTGGAGGCGATGTATGGTAAGTTTTGCATGTTTTGAGTTAAGTATTGAAAATGTTCCAGTGTATGAAGTGTTGAATATGTGCTTGTTCGTGTTCGTGTATGTTGTTTATTGTGATGGCAATCGGGGAATGATCCGAAGAGGATAAATCCTCCAAGTTGTCAATCACAACATGTGCGATGTTTTGTGTTAGTGCTATGTCCAGTATATCTGCGAGTTCGTGATGAAAGTGTGTGGGTTCGAGTGGTGCATGTACTGAGAAGTGAAGTTCTTGCGAAACTCTTAGCAATGCAGTGCCACTTGTATCAGTGGCCCTGCATCTCCAACCCTAATAGCACATAATATTAAAAATATATTTTATTAATATTTATATCTTAGTTAAATATTTGCTAGTTACAACTAATATTTTTAAAATATTTATTTTCAAATATTTGTAAGCCAATAATAATATAATATTAATTCAACATTCTTTCTTCTTTTAATATTACTTTTCTAATATTGTTTTTGATAAGAAATTAACATATCGATTCTAATATTAATAACCAAATATTTTTTTCACACTAACAAAATATGTTGATATTCCAACCTCCAAACCTTTTAACTCTTTGTAACAGTTCGATTTTGCCAATTTTAAAATTTCATTTATATGCCGCATTTAGGGAAAAACCTATGCTGTATTTTGCACTCATCGGTTTATTAATTCTGAATTTAATAAGTCGCTTGAAATTGCCTCTTTTCTCAATGTAAAATTACCTATATTTTAAGTATAGATTAGCTATATATTCGTATTAGCTTTTAGAATCGATTGTGATTATCTATTTTAGTTGATAAGCGATGTATGTACCTTATTATTAAGTTAACTTGGCTTGATTTGTCGATTTATATTTTTAAAGAATTCAGTTAGCCTGCAAATACGTTGCATTTGACTTATTGAACCATAATTTAATTTCAGTTTGAATATTCTAGAGAGAACCCTAGGTTGATGTTCCGGAGATCGTTTTTGGACCTCTGCTTTAAATATATTTCTCGTTCGGTACAGCGGACCAGTTTTTTGTAAGGTTTTTGCAAAATAATAGGAATGGGCTAGGTATCGCGCGTTTTTCATTCTCGGTTTAGATTTTTGAAGGTTTATTATTTCTGTCAGAGCATTTCCTAGCCTTTCTGGAAGAATGTAATTTTAGCTCACTACTCGTGGCTTCCGCCGTCATTTATCACCACAATAAGCGAGAATTAAGGCGTTTAATTTCTTAGAATTATTCCTTGTATCGAAACACTCGTCAAGTTTTCAGCCCATGACTACTTGTGTCGCCGTATTTAATTTAAGGCAAATTGACGGAAGAGGGAACGAGGTCTTTTTTAGTTTTGCTCGCCTGGGAAACGTTTGCCAGTATAGCGAGAAATTGCACGTTTTGCGTATAGTGAAATAATACAACCCTTTTGAGGGGATTTTTCGTGCGTTTCTGTTTGTGTTTTGACACGACCGATTATTCGGGCTCTACAAGCTGTACTAGCGGCTTCCACGTTCGTCCCATAAGACCGAGACCGTCGAATCTCCTCTAATATACCCTCAAGTCCGAATCTGAGGTAAATATCGCTACCATTTTTGCCTACATTAATGAAATTGACTGCTTATCTACCTTTTATTTTTTTGTGCACCTAACGCCATTTGCTTTTCCCATGTGTTATCTTATCTACTCCATTTTACCTGATCCGAATTTTTATTTTAATGCAACTTTAATTTTGATCATATGGGGAAGTTATATATTCTTTTAGGGGTGATTCATACCTATCTTTTTATATTCAAGTTACCTGAACCTTAATGTCTCTTTTATTTGCTTTATTGCACTGCAAGTCCATGGTTTTTTTGTCCGGGAAAATTTGTTTTATAAAGAAGATGTATTTATGCAAAGAGGGAGGGGGTCTATGATTTTTTATTAAAGTAAGGGGGTCTATGATTTTTTATTAAAGTAAGGGGGTCTATGATTTTTTTATTAAAGTAAGGAGGTCTATGATTTTTATTAAAGTAAGGGGGCGTCATTTAATGCGTACTGGATTATTTCAGGGTCCTTCTGCTGGGCCAGAGTTTATTTGGAGGACTGCAATTTCTTCTGCTGGGCAGAAGTTTACGGGATGAACCAATTTCTTCTGCTGGGTCAGAACTTCTTTTGCTGAGCCAGAACTCCTTCTGCGGGGTCAGAACTTCTTCTGCTGGGTCAGAACTTCTTCTGCTAGGCCAGAACTTCTGTTAAAGGACTGCTGTGGTTCCCGCACTAGAGGCCATCGACAGAGTTCGACGACGGGATTTGGGTATATGTTTTATGTTTCATTGTGTCTTATGTTTAATCTTCGCTTACTTTTATTGATATAAATCACACATTGAATTGAGGTAGCTCATTGATTTTAATTAGTTTAATTTACATTTATTCACTGGTTTATCGGACCAGTTAATCAAATTGCTTTGATTTGTTTTCTCATTTTAAAAGATAAGTGCGGGCTGGATAACTTCATTCTTTTCATTAATTTTTCATTTCATTAATTAGTCGGCAGATATAACTGCTCTGAATTTTATCTTTTTATCATATGAATCAAGCTAACCATATTTTTAATCTGATCTGGTGCTTTTATTAACTTCTCAAGTTTTTTTGATCTAATCATTGTGTCCGCTCATTGCGGCATATTATCACCATCAGTGAAGCTATTAGCGCACGCATACCTAGTTGTAAGAAGCTTAGTCTGCGCCAAGTGATCACTTTGATAAGTAGTTTAGTGCATTTAGTGATAAGGCATATAGAACTGAGGTTTTCCAACTGAATTGGTCTCTGTACGTACAATCTTCATATTGTATTCAGTTTATTTTATTAATTACTTTAAGTCATTTAACATTCTTTTGTCTACTCAACCACTTTTTTTAATATAACCATTTTCTCCAGATAGATTGTTGCTGTGTTTGCAAAAAAAAAAGAATTTAGTAGCAAATATAGTGTCCATTAAATTTTTAGATTGTGTTTTTTTTGATAGGTTAAGTTAGTTGATTATAGTGCCATAATTATTCTCTTTTATTTTTTTGATAGTTTGAAATTAAGAACCGGTTAATTTTTTTGAGCGAATCTAGCTACTCGGTACAACACCTGCCGAGCTTTTTCCGTTTAGCTGGCTAGAACGGGTGGCGTTCAAACGACCCCACGACAGGGGCCGGGCTTTGTAACGCGACTCTCCGGGGCTAGGTTCAATTTTTTAATTAATTGGAAAAAAATTTTGGGGTTCAATCTTAAAAAAAAAAAACGTGTTGCATCTTAACAGAGACAATTTTTTTTTACATATATGGAGGCAAACCACGAAGAGGCAGTTAAGTAAATTAGAAAATTTGTCATCTTCATTTCATCTCTTTTATTTAATGCATTTCCGCATACCTCTCTCTTTATCTAGCATCACCAAGGGTGATGTAATTGTAGATGGAGCCAAAGTCGTGTCGACGCGACGCTCTTGCAAAAACTAATAATATATGTCTTTGTCTAACTCATGGATGTAGAACTTTTATTTATAGAATAATACTCTCAGGGGTTGAGTGCCTACTGAGCGCGTCTCCAGGCAGCGGATAGGAGGGGGCCAGGAGTGCCATCAGGCGCACCTGGCCAGCCGGGGAATAACGGCGGCTGAGGGTTATAAATCACCCAACATGCCGCCCGAACACCCGGTCGCGGACAACCTCACGGCACATACCGTAAACCGCCTGGCTCGCAATGACCCTCGACGAGGTAGCGGGCTGGGGGCACGGGGGCCTTGGCTTAATCGCCTGGGCCAAGTGGATGAGGACCACCATAAAAACCTCCCCAATCCCAAGGATTCTGTCGGCGCCGAAGGGATGGATGGCTGAGGTTGTATTCAGCCGATAGCCGACAAAACTCGGGGCACAGGGCACACCCCGTTTTATCTCTGCCTTCTGGCCAAGTGGGGACTCCTTGGCTAGTGACTTTTTATTTCCCCCATACTCGTGGGATCAGATATGGATTCAGCTAACAAAAAATAAACAAAAAGGAAATGGGGGATCCGACAAGGGTCCCCTATCTAAAGAAATGCCCCCCCCTGTGAGACAAGGGAGCAACCGGGCTCCTCAAGGGGAACGACCGCCACCCCTGCTAGCAGCGAAGGGGGCATTGGCTCGGGCTCGGCCACGGCTGGGCCCCCAGCCAGTGTAATGGGGTCCCGCTCCAAAAACAGAGGCGGCGCTCAGGAAAAGAAGGCGAAGATGAAGAGGCTCCTGGCGGCTGGACTGACAGCGAGCTCGTCCTCGGCGCAGACTCAACCTGGCACGCCGTCAATGGAAGGCTCTGTAGGGGGCACTCCAGAGACGGCGGGCGGGAAGAGAAAAAGGAAGGTAGACTCATGGGCCAATCCGAAGGCACCCGGGCTAGACCGGCAGAAGGCGAGTACCAAAAGAGAGGAACCTGCAAAAGAAAACGACAAAGGAGAAGTGCTCCAGGATTGTGATGGGGGTGGACGATAGGTCCGCTGACACCATTGCGTCCAGGGGCTCTCTCCTGTTCTGCCTGGCGGTGCAGGTAAAGGTAACTTTGGCTGCACCGGGGTCGAGACCTGAGGAGGGTCCAGCGGCTCCAGACGGCAGCTCTCCGGAGGAAGGCCTCCAGGGTGAGCTCGCCATGGACGTGGATGTGGGGGCCTCTGAGGAGGCTGCCGGTCCTGCGATGGTAGGATCACCGCTGGCCGCTCCTCAGTCAGAGGTTAGCGTAGAGGTGGGGCCCCCTCCGGGAGGTGCCACAGAGGTGGAGCTCCGTCAGTCTGATTCAGACTGAGGGGCAACCTTCAGTATGAATGAAGGGTGGGCGGGCGTTAACCATGTCTATTTTACAGATAAATCTACAGCATAGTAGGGCTGCTGCGGCCCACCTATGCAGGAAGATAATAGAGGAGGGTACAGCAATTGTACTTATCCATAAACCTGGGATTGTTAAATCCAGGGTAAAGGGGCTGTCCATAGCGGGATCTGTGTTGTATACACCGGATCCGACTATGTGGGACCCCAGAGCATTGACAGTGGGACTGGAGGCCTTTTTCCTAAGGCATAAGGCTACCAGGGACCTGGTCCCTATCCTAGTCAAGGTTCCTACAAGCATAGGTGTACAGCGGGTGGTACTAGCGACAGCGTACTTCCCAGCCGATCAATCCTGCAAAGCGGAGGGAATCAGGAATCTGGGTACCTACTGCGAGGAGGTAAATATCCCACTCCTGATTGGATGTGATAGCAACGCGCATCACATAGTGTGGGGCAGTGCTGGATCCAATCGGAGGGGGGAAGAGTTGTTGGAATTCATTGCATCCGTAGGGCTGCAGGTAGCAAACAGAGGGAGTGAGCCCACTTTCATCACTACGGGACGAAGCTCGGTCATAGACTTGACTCTGTGCATCAGGGATTTGTTCCCGGATATTACGAAATGGGCTGTGTCTGTGGAAGGCTCGATGTCGGACCACATATACATCAATATAGAACTAGGCCCTTCCTCAGCGAGAGCTGAGGAGGTTAGGATCCCAAAAGCAACCAACTGGGACCTCTATAGGGAGGAGCTAAGTTGGCGTCTAAGGGACATGCCGAGGAAGTACCGGGCTGCCGATGAGCTGAATGACGCCGCAAGGTGGATAGGATCATCGATGGCCGGGGCTTTCGCAAGCAGCTCCCCCGTGACTAAGCGTCACTGTAAAGGGAAAACACCTTGGTGTAATTCCACTCTGGAGAACCTTAGGACACAACTGAGGAGGCTTTTTAATAGGGCTAGACACAGTGGGGTGGATACTGACTGGAACCTATATAAAGAGGCTCGGGTACAGTACAAAAGAGAGCTGAGAGGATCGCGAAGGAGTGCCTGGAGGGCCTACTCTGGAGGGGTATCCCAAGCCCCGGCCGCTGCTAGGCTCTGCAAGGTGCTGTCAAGGGATCCACTCGTCAAATTTGGCAGTGCCCGTAAGCCAGGTGGAGGCTATACGTCGTCACCGGCGGATACTCTGCACCAGCTACTGACCACACACTTCCTAGGCTCAACAGCCATGGGCCGGAAAGGTGAGGGCGGGGCCGGGTTCAGCAGTAGAGCTGACTATGGCACTGCCAAAAAGATGGTCACCTACAATAGGCTTAGGTGGGCGATCGAGACCTTCGCCCCATTTAAGGCGGCAGGTCAGGATGGGGTTTTTCTAGCGCTGTTGCAGCGTGACGGAGGACTTCTTAGCACGCCGCTGATGAACCTTTTCAGGGCTTCTATCGCACACGGGTACATGCCAAAGCACTGGAGTCACAGCAGAGTGGTGTTCATTCCCAAGGGGAAGGAACGACTATACCGATACGAAATCGTATCGACCTATTTGTCTCACCAGCTTATTGATGAAGACACTAGAGAGGCTGGTAGACCGATACCTTAGGGAGTGGGTGGCTCTAAGAGCCCCTCTGAGTCCGGAACAGCACGCATATCGAACGGGCAGGTCGGTGGACTCGGCTCTTCACCACCTGGTATCCAGGCTAGAGGAGGGGCTGGGAGACGGACGGCTATCGGTGTGCGTGTTTGCGGATATTGAAGGAGCTTTCAATAACACAGCCGTGGGCTCGATCTGCCGATCGGTGGAGCGAACGGGGGTGGGTCTGGTCATAACGAGCTGGATCCGCTCCATGCTCAACGGACGGAGGGCCGAGGCTAGGCTGGAAGATGAGGTGGTTGAGGTTGAGTCATCGCGGTGATGTCCTCAGAGGGGGTCCTGTCCCCTCTCCTGTGGTGCCTAGTGGTGGAAGAGATCCTACGTATCCTGAGAGTAGGAATTACAGCGACTTGCATGCCTTTGTATGACCGGGGCTATGAGGACAGCACCCACAAGGGCCCTGGAGGTGCTGGTGGAGTTGCCGCCGTTGACGGACCGGGTGAGGCACGAGGCACCCAGAGCGGCTATGAGATTGGCTGACGTGGGGATGTGGAGGGACAACGGCTCCTGCTGGGGTCATTGTGGTTTATGGCGAGGCATGTCTGGGGACCTAGCCATCCTGGGTATGCCAGGTGACGCGATGGTGCCTGAGATAGGCTTCCCCGAGAGGCTAAACTTCCTCTTCCCTACAAAGGAGGACTGGACGGAGGAAAGGATGGGAACCTGGAATGGTCTAGTCTGGTTCACAGACGGGTCCAGAATGGGAACACTGTCCGGAGCAGGTGCGTACTGTGAGGCTCTGGGGCGGGAATTTTTGCGATCATGATGGGGGTCTGGGAGTCGTTAACGCTCAATGTCGGTGGCAGGAGGATTTTCTTCTGCTCCGACAGCAAGGCCGCACTCATGGTGCTGAAGTCGGTCCGTACGCGCTCTCTGTTGGTAAGGGAGTGTAGAAGTTGGCTGATTGAACTTGCAAAGCGAAGAAAGGTTACGCTGGTCTAGGTACCGGGACACTCGGGTGTACCGGGAAACGAGACTGCCAATGTCTTAGCCAGAGAAGGCTCCGCACGCGGATACTTGGGGCCTGACCCCTGTGTGGGAATCGCCCAGTGTGTCCGCGAAGGATGGTTGGAGGCCTGGATGGAGTGTCGGGCGGAGGAGGTATGGCGGACGGCTCCGGGGATGAGACAGACGAGGCTCATGAGACATGGACCTGCGAAGAGTCTCGCCAAGGGGCTGTTGTGCCTACCTAGGAAGGAGTGCAGGGCCCTGGTAGGATTCTACACAGGGCACTGTAGGGCTTAGACGACACCTGACCCTGCTGAGAATTGCAGAGGAGGCGGAGTGTAGATGGTGCATGGAGGACGACGAGATCCCATACCATCTACTTACGGAATGCCCCGCCTTTGCGTGGGCAAAATTCAGAATCTTTGGCGTGACGTCGATCGAGCCAGTGCGTCGTGTTAGTATGAAGGAGATGCGGGCTTTCTTAAGGAGGACCGGCAACCTGGGGGTTCTCTAATGCGGGCTGGGGGCACCACGGATCCAATTGGTCTCCTAAGTGCAAGGCCCGCTAGGGGCCACCCCTTCCATACTGATACTGATACTGATATAGAATAATACTCCAGGTAACTACAGAGTTCTGTATTAACTTTTGCAAAGAATATATAAGATAGTAACGCTGCATAGTGTATATTCTTATAATCTACGTACGCATATCAATTGCGTCAGTCAGTCTTGTATTCTCTCTATCTATGCCGGGTAGGTGTAGGTTCATATTATGTATATAATGTTACAATAACAATGCCAGTTCAACAAGGTTGACCTAACCTTGTCACCCGTGTCTAGTATCGCGTTCGTTGGAGTTAAACAATAATATTACGTGTATTAGGTAATGTAAATAACCTTCGTCTAGACCTCGAACTAATCGGGTTGCCTTCACGATCTAATTTATGAAACGAGTGTTTTCCAGATACACTACACCTCCCCTCTTTTGGAAATGATCCTTATTTTTGTGGTGGCAAAAATGAGGACATTCGAATAAACCTGATTTGTACACGTTCTAAAATGTAAAAGATAAACTGTACAACATCATGTGCGACTTTATGCGGTTACGTAATAATAATTAACTAATAATAAAATGTTAAAAATGTTTATATCTTGTTAAAAATAGTATTGTTTTTTTTACTTGGCTGGTAAAATACCAACATCATATATTTAAAATTGTAATAATAATGCATATTTCTGGTCAATATGAGTGATTATGGTACAAATTCGACTTTCTTAAAGTTCGCTTGGTTGGAATTTTTTTCTTGGCTGGCCAGTCCAAATGCAAGGAAGTGTTAAAATAATTAAAATTCTAATAAATATATACGTAAGAAGTAGAAAAATATATACGTAAAGTAGAAAAAAATATATACATTAAAGTAGTAAGAAACTTACATTATACCTTATACATACGTTATACAAAATATACATTGTGTCATATGTTATTCTAACGCACTGCACTTGTCCAATGTTCTGCCACTCGCGTAAGTGTTCTTCGGCACCGCTTAAAACTAATTTACAAAAAAAAATAAAAGTATGGAGATTGAGTTTATAGATTCGCAAACGGTTGAATTCGATTTTTATGTACAGGGTGGCTCGAATTCGTGTCTATGCATGGGGAACTCGAAAACCGTAAGAGATACAGTGACGATCAAATTAAAGCAAAATTGTGCATTTAGGTGCCTAACAATATGCCGTTTAGTAAGTTTTAAAATTACGAGTATTTCCGGAGATATCCGGAAAAAAACGAAATTTTTAGAAATCGTTTTATTGTTTTGCTGGTCTTATTTGAAAAGGATTCTATTTGAATTGCACTTTTGCATTGCCACTTTTTCCGCTCTATCCAATGATGGCATCCAGTTTGAAATTCGACGTTTCGTCTTCAAGGGGTCATCATCAACTTTCTTTTTTTCAGTACGAACTTTAATTTTTTATCGTTTTTCAGATGGTATTGGCGTTATTAATTAATGATTATGTGCTTTTATTTATTTTTTTTTTTTCATTTTTTTTTTAATTTTTATTATTATTTTTTTAATTATATATTTTGCTTTGGCGTAATTTTGAATAATTTAAGGTAGGTACTTTTGAAATTTTTATATTCTCTAAAAATATTTTATTTTGTTTTTCTGTATTAACTGGAAAATTAGAGCGTATTAAAAATAAAAAATAGTAAAATTATTTCTTACGAGAAGATGGCCATGAACTATTACTCAAACAAGTTGCTTACTTCAAAGATAAAATATTCTCAACTTTTAACCAATTAAAAAATGTATTTAATAGAGAACATCAACAATTTATAATCATACTACGTGATACTATAGGTACTTTGATGGAAAAACACCTATT
>JAEQML010071389.1:0-16178 GCA_016904865.1 Pissodes strobi
TGAGGGCTCTCTCAATGTCCAGGAGTAATAGGGATGTGCAATGCCCTATGTTGAATCCGTCATATATGTCCTGCACGATCTTCGCAGCAAGCATGCAAGTGCTATGCTCGCTGCGAAAACCGAACTGCTCCCGGGGGGTACATGACGATTTATGGCTATCCTGTTCATCCTGGACAATAAGAGCTTCTCGGTGAGTTTGCTCAGTGTATTGAGTAGAGAAATAGGCGTATAAGAGCTGGTAAGCTTAGGGTATTTCCCGGGCTTGGGGAACAGTACCACGTACGCGATCTTCCAGGAGTTAGGGAAATGTTGCAGGCGAAGTATAGCGTTCACAATATGCATTAGTTGAATCAGGGTTTTGGTAGGGATGTTTTTAAGGAGAAGGTTAGGGATTGTGTCAGGTCCCGGAGCCTTATTCTTTGGCAGACGGCCGAGAGCATTGCGAAGCCCAGACGGGGTGACCAAAAGTTTCTCCATTACAGGGGGTGGAATTGGATAACGTTTTTTAAAGGGCCTTATTTCCTCTGTGATTTGAGCGTGCAATGGCACGGTGTCCGGTATTTCCCCATGTACACTCTCGAGAAAGTCAGCGAAGGCCTCAGTCTTCCCACGGTCATTAAGGATATCCTCGCCATTATGTAGAATGGCGGGAATTTGAACTGAGCCTCCCCCAACTTGTCTCGCAAGCTTCCATAGGGAACCATCGTCCGTGCCGAGCTCATTCACAAACTTCATCCAAGCCATCTCCCTGTATTTACGGATATTCTCCCTAATCTGATCCGTCAGAGCGTTGACCCTGGTTTTGCCAATTGCAGCGCGATTTCTCTGCCATCTACGCCGAATTCGATTCCGGAAACTGATTAGGTTTATGATTTCGTCAGGAAGAGTTTCCACGAATGGTTTCTTCCTGACTACGGGACATAAGGCGTCTCTGACGTGCTGGATGTTACGGGTTAGAGTGTCAACTTCTGTCTCAAGCTCCTGGATGGTTTCAATTTGCCGCGGGATGACAGTTGCCTCGTTTAGCCTTTCTCGATACACTCGCCAATTGAGATTTTTATAGGATATATAAGCCCCATAGGCTTCCGGCCACCTAGCGTTAGTTAGGCTCATCTTAATTGGCAAGTGATACGAATTAAAGTTGCTAATGACTTTAGGCAACGCTACACCTGCCATTCCCCGGGTCATTGCTACATCCAGGAACGAAGACCGGATTCCACTGAGGAAGGTTGGATAATTTGTTCGATGATAGAGGATTTCCAGTTTGTTTTCTAACATGTTTCTCAGAACAGTGCCCTTGTGCGTGGTATATGCGTCGCCAAACTCGATGTGTTTGGCGTTAAAGTCGCCAATAACGACTTCTTGCCGGGCTCTAAGAATACAGTAAAATCGTTCTGTGTAAGTCGAAGTGCTGGTGGAGCGTAACCGCCGGTGATGCATAGGCCGCCGTCCAGCTCGATAGACACGTATTCTATGAGCGAGTTTAGGCGAGATTTTCTTTTATATCTCAGCGACCTATGCACCAGACAGGCCACTCCCCCTCCATGGGTACGCCTATCGAGTCGCTCGACGGTATACCCACGGATTTTTAGCAAAAAGTCTTCTGGCAAAAAAGTTTCGAGTAGAAAAACAACCTGAAAGTTGGAACTATACAAAAAATGCTTAAATTCGCCGAGTTTTTGCCTGATACCGTTACAATTCCAGGATAATACATGTATGACAAACATTGGAAAATAAGATCATCAATTATATGTTGTACTTATTAATTTCATGTGTAAAGAATTGAATTGTTCCTTGCATTATACGTACTCTGTCGCCGTTGCAGGATTTAAGCATAGAACAGTACTCGTCAATGCAAAGAACAATTCAGAGATGTTGACGAGCGAGTTTATCTCGTTGACAACGTTATGTAGGTTTGAAATGTGATCGGTAATATTTGCTGGGGTGGTACCTACCCTGTCTGGCCTTTGATCTGGCGGTGCCTGCTGAGGGGCGGCTCCCAAAGTATTTGGGAAGTAGGTTTCATAGTTATTCGTATTTGATTGAACCGGTTTGGCAGGTGGACGTCGCTCCTGTTGTTGTCTCTGGGGTGGATGGCTTGTTTTTATACCCCGGCCTTGATGTTGACGTCCTTGCCCCTGCCAGGCCGGCGTGGCGGGAAAGGGTGCTGGAACGAAGTTCGATTTTGGGGTGGTTTTAGCTGCAGTTGTTGTCTGTAATTGATTTAATTTATAGACGTACACCGGGCAATGAGGGTTGATTGACCGGTGTGGGCCGCCACAATTTGCACATCTAACTGTGTCAGAGGTGCATGATGTTATTTCGTGCCCCTGACCGCACTTTGAGCACTTCAAATCTCTTTTACAGTAGGTCATCGAATGACCATGCCCCTGGCAACGGTGACACTGCATGATTGGCTTAGAAGTGCGGCGGTTTTCCCAGGATATTTTTATGTTCATAAGCGTCCTGACTTCTTGTTGCAACTTTTTAAGCGTAACTGTAGCGTCAAATACAACTAAGTATAACGGTACCTGGGTTTTACGCATTTCAAACACGTTTTTCATAGCAAGATCATGTTCGTCTTGTATTTGACGCTTGATTTCCGCGATGGGGATGTCTCCGTCCAACCCCCGTAGAACGAAGGCCCTTGTTTTTTGATTACGCTCTGCGTAAGAGTGGTATTTCAGGTCTTCGCTATCGCAGTTGCGTTTAAACACCTGCCAATCTTTTTCTTATTCGATATATATTATCGTGCTGTTCTTAGCATATTTTATTGAAAATTTATCAATGTGCAGTCGGTGCATATCGTCCTGCAGTTTACGATGACTGGTTATTTTGCCCTGCAGGACAATCGGGGGTGGTGGGCCAGGTTTTGTCTTGAGGGTAGCTTGTGCCTTCTTTCTAAGTCTTGAGCTGGTGCGGGTTGGGGGTTTCTTGGCTTGGTTTTCTACTGACGTGGATATGGCGCTACTGTCGTCTTCCAGGTCGGACAGCGCCTCATATCTGTTTTAGGTGGGTATTTTAGAGGGTTCTCCAAAATTGAGGTTAACGATTTTCACGTTCTTTTTGAAACCTATTGTTTTATAGGGCATTTTGAATGGCTCCTTTTCATTTTCGGATACCAGGAGAGTAGAATCATCAAGTATCCTACTCTCTTGGTCGCTTGTGGCAAGGCTTTTCTCTAGAGGGCTCTGTGCTTGCCTCTTCCTGCATTCCTCGTTGGACACGTCCATATCTAGGCTCTTCTTTGCGGCTCTTTTTGTTGCCGTTTCTTCCTGTGTCTATTTTTGATTCAACGTTCCTGATAGTGGCAGACGAAGGTTTGAGCTGATGAAGTGCTTTTAAATGATCAATGGCGATATTTAATTGAGGGATTATACAGGATGTACTTTTTCCCGTGATGGTCTGTAACTCTGCGTGTGATTTAGCGCATTCAGCGCAATTTTCTATGTTTTTAGCTAGTTTGCTATGAATGTATCTATATTTATTTAGTACTCTGTCGCTGGGTGCACTACTTCGAATGTCTACGGATTACAGGGACGCACAATCGTCGTCCTGATCCATTTTTAATGCTTTAAAAGCCGGGGATCCGTCCCCGGAAACTGAGAAATTTGCTGCAAAAAGTTCTATGCAGCCTTTACTAATCACTAATAGCGTGAAAAGCAGGCCTATTAATGCACGGCTCAATCCGAAAATCGCGATAGAAAATTCGCAGTGCGCTTTCTGGGCACACCAGCCAGTCCTATCCGGTACGATACCAAGATAGAAGTCCCAAATTGTCTTCTGTACATCGTCCAGGATGTTTGACCGTCATACGTTGAAGGTTTGATATTATGTCCTGTGGCGAATACCCTCTCGGTGGTTCCTTGATTTTTTAGTCTGGTAACTTCTGCTTGTAGGTTCTTCATTTCATTCTGTACGTCTTCTACTTCTTTTTGTATATTTCCAACTTCTTTTTGTACATTCCCAACTTCTTTTTGTACAGTTCCAACTTCTTTTTGTATATTGTTTACTTTTTTTTCAAATTTCTCATGTTGCCCATCCAATATTTTCTGTAATTTTCCTTGCTCGCCTACAGTTACATCTAGCATCCATTTCTGCAGCTTGTCCTGTTCTGCTTGTCTTCTACTTTCATCCTCTTCCCGATCCACTTGTCTTCTACGTTCATCCTGTTCCCGATCCGCTTGCGTTTATCCCTTTTTGATCTTTGAAAATTGTCTGAAGCCGGTCCTGTTCTGCTTGTCTCTCAGAATTTAGACGCGACAAGGCTAGTTCTTTAGGGTAGCACAAAAACATTCGGATGGTTGCTAGCCATGCTCGACCTTCTCCAGCAGGTTGGTTCCAGGCCTGACATTTACAAGAGGGAAGGACCAGGCGGAATTCCCAACAGGGTATTAAAATTCTCCTTCACCATATATTCTCTAAATTGTCTTCTGGCGTGTTTCCCAATGTCTGGAAACTGTCATATATCTATCCCATCCATAAATCTGATAACAAAAATTACGGTATGAATTACAGACCAATATCTATTTTCTCCACATTACCGAGTAGTATTTGAGCACTATATTTTTAGGAGGTACTAAAACAGTTTCAGTCAAATCATAATAAGCCAGCAACACGGATATTCCTCTGGGCGGTCCTGTTGCTCCTAATCAATTTTATGAATAACTCTTTCGAGAAGGGCTGTGAAAATCAAACTATGTATATATAGACTTTTGCAAGGCTTTCAACAAGGTCGATCACCATATCTTGATTTCTAAGTTGTGGAGTTTTCTAACATAGTTTGGTGTGCTCTTATTATCAGGTTCATAGAAGTAGGCTTGAGAATGTTCAATTTAAATTTATAAAATATGCAAAATATAAACTTCCTCTTAATGAAATAGTTCTTAACGGACTTACATAAATTTAGCTCCCCTAGCTAGCTATTCATATTCATATACCTTGTTATGTTATGTGTTCTTTTAGATTCTACGGGAAAAATATCCAAGAGGACTATTTCAATTTTTTTTTAAATATGAGGAAAACGACAAATTTAATATGGCCCTGTTCAGTTCTCGTTGGAGGATCTTGTACCTAAGAAGTTAGAGCTAAAATGGAAAATATTTATGTTTTTTGAAAAGTTTGTTTTTTATTATAAGCTTTCATTGATTTTAGGTTTATTTTATTTATTTGCGTCTGTTGGTTCGTTATTAGAATAGTAGAATATATAAACTACACTGACGAAAATCAGTCAATTATTATAATTTTCTCATAATGATTTACTGATACACAGAGCTAATTATTAATATAAGGGAACTGTCTGGTATTCTCTCTTTTGCTGCCAAAGATGTAATATTATTTCCAAGGCATGTAAAATATTTTTGTTTTAAAATGTGAGATTTTTGCTTGTTTATCCGTCATTTAATCATATTAATTGTATAGTTTTGTCATGGATCGAAGGCATTGTTAAATTCTTTATTGACATATTTTAGGCTGATTAAAAATGAAAATAAGATAGAAAGACCTTGAAAAAGCTCCGACTGATGATCAATTAAACAAATGAAATTTATTTCATAAACCTATACCCAAGAATTTACCAAAAATGTATACATAGGCTGAAGTTTATAATATTCTGCTATTCTATAGTAATAACGAACATGAACATCATATAATGTAGACAAGTAATTATCTTTGGTTCAAGGCACCACTCATCATCAGCAGAATTTATGTTATAATTTGATCAGATATCTATTATTAAGTTTTTAATATGCGCCACCTAAGAAAGAATCCTAATATTTCCAGATTTATCCTCCAATGGATCATCTTCCACAATTATTTATAATGTTACTGATGAGGAATCTGTTGCAGACCTCATAGAATTCTCACATTCCAAAAAAGTTGATATATCAGAGAACCAAAATCCAATTGAGGAAACTTCTAACCAAAATGCCACTGCTAGTTCGTCTTTAGGTGACATCTTTGATGACGAAACTGTGGCAAATTCCCCACCAAATTTAGATGACGTCAGCCATGTTGCCGATTCCCCAGAACATAATGAAACACATTCCTCTGGTCACTTAGATGAAACATTACCATTACCCCAAATCAGCAATGCAACGTGTGATCGCGACGTTAGTACTGCATTTGAGGAGAACTACAAAGCGGCAGCTGATTGCGATATTGTTGTCAGTTCAACGCAAGATCGACTGGATGATTCGGTCTCCGGTATTGAACTTCTTGCTGATACCCCACCGAAAACTTCAGATTCTAGTCAGAATATTGTCAATTCTGAAAGTTCACCTCCGCTGTTGTCAAAGGTTGATGCAGATGACACTTCTCATATTGAAAGCAGTATTGCCAATTTAACTGAAAACAAGTCTGACTCTGATTTAGAAATTATTGACACCCCTTCTAAAAGTGATATGGATAAAAGTGTTGACGTTGCAACGTCGCAAAAACATGAACAAGACACTACTGTCACGGCCTGTAAAACAGATAATAATGTTCACCCTTCAGCTGTAGTTGATGACACTGACTCTGACATTGAAGTCATA
The DNA here is from genome assembly GCA_016904865.1 of Pissodes strobi. Lineage (NCBI taxonomy): Eukaryota > Metazoa > Arthropoda > Insecta > Coleoptera > Curculionidae > Pissodes > Pissodes strobi. The sequence goes on from JAEQML010071389.1 coordinate 6,534, forward strand.
ACCGATGATTCAGATCAAACAAAGGTTACTTCCGTTGCCAAGGTACTGACAAAAGAAAAATATTCCAGCATTGACGAATCAGACGACTCGGATATTGAAATCGTTAGCAGCACATTACCTTCGGTCCAATGCACGGCAACAGCGCGAGCCTTAAATTCGGATCAGATCTTAAATACGTCTGATGTTCAACAAGATAATTTAAACAACTCCAATGTTGAAACTGTGCCTGATTCTTCAAGGCAGGGAGAAGACGATTTGATAACCACTACTTCTAATGAAACTGTGCTACCCACTAAGAAAGCTGATGCAGTTGAGAATCCGTCTCTGTCACAAGAAGCGAAAGTGGATGGCAAAGTAGATCTTGCCAAGTCGCAAGGTTCTGACAGTTTTGCATCGAGCCAGGAAACAGTAGTGAATGGAGAATCCGTTGCCAAATCGCAAGGTTTTGCATTGAGCCAGGAAACCGTAGCGAATTCATCTATGCGCGTGCCTTCATCTGACGATGACGATGTGACAACCTCTCAAGGTTATGACTCTGATGCTACTGTTGCAAATCTTAAGCGATCACAAAATCGAGAAAGTCAGTCTGACGACACAGGCGTGACGGAGGACTTAAACCGGAGGGGATTGTCAGATCTAGATAAAAGTGACGAAACCACGGATTGCAGTCAAGTTTTTAACTTGACAAGTAATGAACTTACTCAGAAAATAGTTCGGCAAGTATCAGAAATCAGACAAGAGGATATGAATGTTGCCGAATCAAGCCAACAAAATAAATCTGACACAATTAGAAATACTTCAGACAGTGATATTGATTTTAACGCGCCAACCCAAGTGAACGTCGTTGCTAATTCTTCCGGAAAGGCCATGGATAATGAGAAATCTAGCACTGATTCCAATAATTCAGGTTCTGATAAAGATTTTGATATTCTCAATGTTCCAGAAAATGAAGAGATGGAAGCTGACATTGGCAAGTCGGTTAAAAGATGTAATGAAATTAAGAAGAAACCCGACATTGTTGGTAATAATTCAGACTCTGACGTAGACTTTGATAGCCATACACAACCGAATGTTTCTCAAGACCAAGTTGCCGAATCGACAGTTAAGCAAAATAATGATTTAGACGCAAGTCAGGATACTAATAACGTTACTCCAACAAATGTGGTTTTGGAACAAGTTAAAGATCAAAATGTTCCTCAAGCCCCCGAAACGGATCGTGTAAATACGAAAGAACGCGAATTTGCTTCTGATTGGAACTCCCAGGAAGATTATAATAAACCCACACAAGTAGTTTCAAAAAGGTCTAAGAATTCTGATAATGGTGCCGAAGATGATGACATTTCTGACGCTGAGTTGGTTGGTTTGGCTGGAGATGAAATGGATAAGGCGGTACATAATGTTGAGGAACAGAATGATGTCACGGCGGAGAATGATGGTAAGTTTTCAACGTGTATACATTAAGGTATTAATTAAAGGCAATTAATTTTCTTCCGTATTTTAAGATCTTCTTCATTTTGAGTTTTGGTACCCTTCTAGTTCACTGTCTTCTATATGAATTGAAAAATCTAAAAATCTAGAATCTAGAAATGAATATTTTCAGCTTTTTATCATGCATAAGTTTTTTTATTATTGTAATATAACGAAATTCAGAAGTAAATACGGAAGGAATTTGAATGAGGTGTTTTTTGCTATTTTTGGGATTCAAGTAGTGTAAATAGTCCGTTTCAAAAAGCGTCTGAATATTCTAAGGCACTTTGGTGGTTAACATTCTGCTTTTTAGACAATACTGTACTATTTTCTGTGTAAATTTAATACTATTTAAAAAAAACTATCAGTGTTCCTATTTGGTTTCTTCTTCATTTAAGCAGTTTTACAATTCTTGATTCAAAATTGGGAATAATCAAATCAGTAATAAAACCATGTAAGTGGTTCTTGGCATTGATAATTCATCGACACAATTCAGTTATTAAGGTATACTTATTCCTGCAGAGGTATAGCAGAGTGATTCTCTGGCAATTTTACATTTTCAAAAGACTGGAAGCAGGATTTTTTTTTTTAATTAGATTTGCAACTCGTTTATCCTAAAGGTTGTACTAATGGCTGCGTAACAAAATATCTTATAAAAGTTACGAGATAAAGTTGAAAAAGCCTGCATTAAAACGTGTGCGTCATACATGTAACCAGTGCATGAGTATGTAATAAAAAGGTGTGTAGCAAAAACCAGTTACGCTTTCTTTACTATAATGGTAACTGGAAGAATAGGGAAAATGTGGGATAATTGAAATTTACACTTTTATCTTTTTTTGTAATTTTGTAAAAACGTATGATATATTATAAATTTTATTAGGAATTATTAGTCACTCATATAGATCCACCAAATTGCATTTTGGGATAGCTGTATTAGATATATATTTTATTTTGTGAAGAAGGACGGTAATGACCAAAGGGACGGTAATGGCAATTGTGGGACGATAATGATTAAAAGAAGGTAAGAAAGCGTCTAAGTTGTAAATAAAATTTATAATAAAATATATAATTTATAATTATTGTAATGACAGCTGTCACGAGAGTGTTTTTAAAAATTCGGTTGTGAAATATAACCGGAAATTGGAAAAAATAATATCGAAAATTAATGAAAAATGGTATCAAAAGAGACAGAAGGGACCAAGAAGAAGACACAGTTGAAGGAAAAGCTATATAAAGATTTTAGATGGTAAAACAATAAAAAAAGGCCTTACCTAACCTCACAAAAACACGCTCCTGTATTTTTGGCGCAAAAATCCCAGTTCTAACCACACTTTTTTGGCAAATTGTCAAACTCTTCTTATTTCTACGCTGGGAATCAACTACCAGGGCTAAGTCAAATTTTAAAGCGGAGAAGTGGGCTGAGAAAATTTAGACAACCAGACATACACTAATGGCAAATATCTGTCCAAAGTGCAATAAAAGTACGAATAATACATATGTAATACAATGCAATCTATGTTCGGCATGGTATCATGCAAAATGTGTGGGAATAACATTGACGAATTTAAATGTTTATCAAAAAGAACTTCAAAACCCCAAAGGAAAGCGATGGCTGTGTGGAAACTGTGGCAAAAAGGAAGGGGAGGTAACTCCAACAAAAACACAATTAAAAAATAAGACGTTTCGTTACAAGATTTGATGGCGAAATTAAATAAAATGGATGAAAAATATGATAAAGTATTGGAGATGTATAACAGACAAATCCAGATAAACCAGGAACTAAGAGATGAACTTAACAGACTTAAAACACAATTGGAAAAGATCGAATCAGACCAAGAAACACCTACAGCAGTGGGCACAACAGCTACAATAAGAGAGATTGGAGAAAGAGATGCAAGAAAAATTAATCTAATGGTCTTTGGTTGCATAGAATCGGACGAAACAGAACACGGTGATCTAACCAAAATCACGGACATGATAAATGCCGTGTGTCCAGACATGGAGACAAAGAATATTAAAGTAAAACAGATAGGAAAGCAAAATTCTGAAAGACCAAGGCCATTGAAAGTAGTTTTGGAAACAGAACAGCAAGTGAGAGCATTGTTCTTCAAAGCAAAAGAACTCACGAAACTATCACTGTATAGTAACTTTGCATTGAGTTTTGACAAAACTAAACAACAGATCGAAGAATATAAACAGCTACGAGCAGAGATGGAACGGAGAAAGTTGAATGGTGAGGAGGATCTGAAAATTAAATATTTCAACAACATTCCAAGGATTATAAAGGTGGCAAAAAACTGATTACTACCAAAACAAATGACGGATCTGTGATGAGAGAACAAGAGACTAAGAATATATTGATGGACGAACCTACTATTCAGTGTATTCGAAATAAAATTGAAGATATTGAATTGAGCATTAATATGATGCCAACGAAACCGCAAATAATATGCTTTACCGAAACATGGCTAAAACAAGAAGAAGGAAAATATTTGAAAGTAGAAGGATACAAAATGGCATCCTGCTTTTCAAGGAAAGAAATGGAACATGGGGGAACCTGTATACTAGTGGCTGATGGAATCAATGCAGTAAACATTCCAGAGATTGAGACTATGAGCATAGAGGGACAATTGGAGTGTTCGTGTATAAAGGTTACTGAAAGAGAGCAAAGGTTGATTATTTTGAGTGTGTATCATACAAATTTGGGTAATTTTGATCTTTTTCTGGAAATCTTGGAAGAAATTTTAAATGTCATAAATTGTAGATTTAAAATGTATAAAATTATATTGATAGGGGACTTCAACTGTAATTTGTTTGTAAAAAATAGAGATTTTGACACTTTTCTGGATATAATGTCAACTAATGGTCTAACACAGCAGATATATACAGCAACTAGGGTCACAAAAACAACTAGCACCTTAATCGGTAATATTTTTATCAGCTTTGACGATTTTAATGAGTGTGGGGTCTTGGATCTTGGGCTTTCTGATCACTATGCTCAAACATTAGTATTTAACATTAAAAAAGCGAAAGAACCACCAAAAAGTATTTTTAAACGATTTTTTTCTAAGGCTAGAAGGCAACATTTTCGTAATGAACTGTTGATCGATGATTGGGATGGGCTACTGGGAATGGTAGAGGTTGATGAAGCATCAAATGACATCTAAATTAAACTAGGCCTTTCCCAAAATAATTTATAAAAATAAAAACAACATAAGGGCAAAGACTTGGATAACAAGGGGCTTAAAAACCCTTGTCAAAAGAAGAGGTATCTGAGGAGAAAAATGTTAAGGGGCGAAATAACAAAAAACGAATACAAAACCTATGCTAAAACATTGACATCACTATGAATACATAGAAAAAAGCTAAAAGAATGACGTATATAAATAACATTAATACTGCAGAAAATAAAGGAAAGGCAACATGGGGATTCATTAAAAAAGTTACCAATAAAAAGACTAAAACTGATAATAATATTCTGATGAACTTAAGGTACTCGATGCCCTCTGTATCATCTCATGAACTGCTTAATCAGGTGAATGATTACTTTCTCAGTGCTTGTCCAAATCTAAATCAACAATCTAACATCAATTATAAGAATATGAAACGAAATGAAAACTGTCTTGTTTTTGGGCTGACTGATAGAAAGGAAGTGATGGGTTGTATAAAATCGCTAAAGAATAAGAAATCAGTGGGGATGACGAGATACCAGTGTGTCTGTTGAATGATACTGCAGATCTAATAGCACAGCCGTTGGCCCATATCATTAACCTTGTTTTTTGCACAGGGTCATATCCAGAACAGTTAAAAATAAGTAATGTAAAAGCTATTTACAAAAAGGGGGACAATACCAACATTAAAAACTATACACCAATATCGTTACTATCTAATATCAACAAAATAATAGAAAAGATAATAATATATATAATAGACTGTATAAGTTTGTTGAAGACAATTTACTCTTATCAAATAATCAAAACGGCTTCAGACAGGGCAAAGGAACAATCAGGGCTATATATCAAACTTTAGAGGGATGCAGCTAATATGGGTAAATCAACAATGGCATGTATAGATCTCTCGCGAGCGTTCGACTCTGTAGATCATGAAGTTTTACTTAAAAGCTGGAAATCTGGGGCATAAGGGGTGTCCAATTGAGTCTAATAAGATCATATATGGATAATCGAAAGCAACGAGTGGTGGAGATAGATGGCCAGGGTATGTTAATTAAATCAGACTTGAAAAATATAACAAGGGATGTCCCGCAAGGGTCAATACTGGGTCCACTTTTGTATGTTATTTACACTGGTGATCTTGACATTATCGTGAGTCAGCACACTATGATATCTTATGCGGATGATACGACAATTTTGATTGAAGAAAATTCGATTGAGGCATGTAGTGATCGGGTTGTTCAGATCATGTCTGTCTTGGACAACTGGTTTGCTAATAATAATCTTATATTAAATGTAGAAAAAAACACAGCTCGTAAGTATGAATAGGGATTAGAAAAGAGACATATCACTGACTTACAAGGGTAGCTTAATTAGTAATGACGAATGTGTATCATTTTTGGGTGTAACTCTGGATCGCAGGCTTGATTGGAAAGAACATATAAATATCTTATCACAAAACTTCAACAAAAAACACAATCCCAAAAAAAAGACGTTTCGTTACAAGATTTGATGGCGAAATTAAATAAAATGGACGAAAAATATGAAAAAGTATTGGAGATGTATAACAAACAAATCCAGATAAACCAGGAACTAAGAGATGAAATTAACAAACTTAAAACACAATTGGAAAAAATCGAGTCAGACAAAGAAACACCTACAGCAGTGGACACAACAGCTACAATAAGAGAGATTGGCGAAAGAGATGCAAGAAAAACTAATCTAACGGTCTTTGGTTGCATAGAATCGGACGAAACAGAGCACGGTGATCTAACCTAAATCACGGACATGATAAATGCAGTGTGTCCAGACGTGGAGACAAAGAATATTAAAGTAAAACGGATAGGAAAGCAAAATTTTGAAAGACCAAGGCCATTGAAAGTAGTTTTGGAAACAGAATCTTGGCTAAATATGTGTATGCATTAAAGATTTTGTCGGAAAGTCTGGGAGAAAACACTGCATTGGTCGCCTATGCATATGTATGCTCAAGGATAAGATATGGGATTATATTTTGGGGAACCTGTAGCTGCCAATAGAGTATTTATACTACAAAAAAAAATGCTTAAGAAAAATCTTCAGGACAAACCAGAGAGGAGAGCTGTAGACCATACTCTACATACTGGAGGCATTCATCTTTGTGAAAAAACATTCTGATCTCTTTGCTGACTCAGTTAATGAACATCATTATAATACCAGAAAAAAAGGGGACTATAAAATTGAAAAAACAAAGTATACATATATACAGAGAAGTGTCAGAATTGTTATTAAGAAAATTTGGAATTATAGAAATTTAAACCTAATGATTTAAAAAAAAACTTATAAACTTTTTTGAAAAAAAAAGCATGTTATGATTTGAATGAATATTTTAGGGATGAAATAAAACAACTGTGATATTCTGGTGTATACGTCTATTTGTAAGTTCATAAGTAGGTGATAGTATATGTTATGTAATTGGGAAAACTGTTTCTTGTGATTCTTGTAAATATTTATGTACTTGATCTTATTTGACACGTTCTATGCCCATTGGGCGATGGTTAGAACTAATAAAGACTTTATTTATTTATTTATTTATTATTTAAAATATCTGATTTCCTGAATAAATATGTATTTCTGTATCAAAAATATAAATAAGCAATAGAACTCTAAAAACCAGAACGAAAATATATATACCTACTTAAAATATTCTAATCATCACAAACTGAATGATGCCTGATATTTGTCAAGATGGCCGCCGATGATGTTGGTCCGAAAGGTGAAGCCGTTAAAAAGTGTGCTAGTTGCAATAGAAATGTAATATCTGATTTAGTATGTGAACAATGTAATGGTACTTTTCATGCTGCATGTGTGGTTCAGTTAAAAAATGTTAGAATCACTGACTGGTTTTAATCGATTAATCTGTGCTAAGTGTAATGACGGTAGTGTTGCGACCGATGGATGAGATTGCTTTCTTCAAGAGAAATAATGAATTGCTGACATCGCTTGTCGTGGAGCTTCATGAAAAAAATGATCTTCGTGAAAAAGTGTTTCCCTTGAAGAAAAGGTTGATCAATTAAATAACAAAAATGAAATTATTGAGGTTAGTTCCCAGCCTCCCCACCTGCCCCCGCTCCCGACATTTTCGAATCATCTACAACCTAACCTAAAAGGAGGCCACATGGCTGCCGCGACTATGGCGACAAATTCTCGGCCTCCTCAATGGAGTCAAAGAACCAACGGGACTGGTAGCTGATGCCAGCGTCAGCCGAAGAGGAAGTAGAAGCTCAAACAGACCTAACCTTAAAAATGTTCCACCTGATGATGACAGCGGGGATCTACGTATACAACAACAACAACAAAATGACGCTGTTTCTAATAATAATGTGTTTTCGCTTAGCCAGATTGGTAAATCAATTAATACTGCTCTTGCTGCTAGTAGTACTAGCCCGAAAAATAATGAAATAAATACCGGTTACACTAATATCTCGTTTGACCAGTAATCAGGGCCTAAATATGATGTGATCAGACGATCCTCTTCACTCACTTTGACGAGCAATGGCAATTATTTTGTTGGGGTACCAACTAAGGATTGGTTTTGTTGGCAGGGCGGCCAGTACTGTTACAGATTGCACTGTCTTGCAGTACATTAAGAGCAAGGCAAATATAGAAGCAGATAACAAGATCAGTGTCAAACTGCTCGCCAACAGGAATCGTGCTGCTTTTTTCATGAAAGTGATTTCTGGCCTTCTAATATTTTGGTCAGAAAGTTTAACTTCAACTTTAAAAATCCAAATAGACCACAACGTCCCATGGATTTCCCAACAAGTCCTCCTCTAGAGACTGAAACCTAGATGAACTTAGTATATATTCTCAAAATGTTAATGGTCTTAGGACAAAACTTAACGATTTCTGTCAAAGAGTTGCTTGTTGTGACTACAATATCCTGATGCTTACCGAAACCTCACTTCATACAGATATAGCAGACGGGGAATTAGGTCATACCAATTATTGTGTGTGTATAGGAAAGACAGAAACCTGGACATTACAGGTAAGGCTAGAAACGGGGGGTCGTGATTGCAGTCTGTAATGGCCTGGAGAGAATCAAAGTGGAGGAAGAGGTCTCCGAAGAAATCTGAGTGATGGTTTCCTACAACAACACTAAACTTATATATGGCTATATCTATGTCCCACCCCCTTTAGCACTTACCAAATACATTGCAACGCTGTTGAACTGGTGGCTGATTTGTACCCCAATTGCTCAATCACCATTGTAGGCGATTATGATTTGCCGAAAGTCAAGTGGGCAAATGATTCACTAGGCCTACTAGCTGAATCCTACCCATCCACAGCTGAACCTTTAATAGAGACCTTTCCCTTTCTAAACCTACATCAGTTGAATAATATACCTAATGCAAATGGTGTGTCTCTGGATCTGGTTTTCTCGGATGTCCCAAGAATTTCTGTTACTTATTCATGTGATCCACTCATTGACTGTGACAGGCACCATCCTGCATTGGTATTTAGCTCAAAGTGCAAGATATACTTTAAAAAGTTAGAGTATGAAGAAGTTGAGTATTAGTGTGATTTTAATATTTTGAATAATTTGTTGTCTCCCATAAACTGGGATAGATGGTTTGTTTCTGACATTAATGAAAATGTAAATAGGTTTTATGACATAATTAGTAAAATTTTAGATGAATGTGTACCAAAAATTAAATTTAGGAATAAGTATAGGTTTCCTATATGGTTTGACCAAGATCTGAAATCTAATGTATTCCTTAAGAATCAGGCACATCATAGATTCAAGACTACTAAAAATCCTTATGACTATGAAATATTTAGTAACCTCCGAGCTGTTTGTAAGGATCAAGCACAGCAGTGCTATCGCTTTTATATAAATGCAGTCGAAAATAATATTCACAATGATCATAAAGTCTTTTGAAATTTTTTAAAACAAAAATCAGGTAATGGGGTGTTGTCTTCTGCCATGAGGCGCGGGGAAGTGGTTGCTGAGGAGGGGGGAGACAGCAAC
>MU195287.1:0-10625 GCA_016904865.1 Pissodes strobi
AACTGTCAATTGTTTTTTTTTCAACTTTGTGTTGATAGAATCCCATCTAAGGTATGGGCTATGTTTTTGGGGTACCTACTTGCTTAAAGCAACTGTTTAAAGGTATATTCTTGTTACAACAGAGGGCCTTGACGTGCATGTGTGGGGTTGAAATAAGAGATTCTTGCAGGCAATTGTTTATCGCACATAGAATTCTGACTCTTCCTTGATTATTTGTTTTGGGATCAGTTTGTATGATCCATAAAAAATATAAACACACCTTAACTTCAGATAAACGACTTTATATTATTCGACAAACTTATAGTGCAGTATGGTTAGGAGATCGATTGTTTTTGGTAACAGACAATTATTTAATCATTTACCTTTAGCCATAAGGCAATGACAAAAGGTTTTAATCCAAATTTCTGGAGGAAACATTTTAACGTCTTTTTTGGAGAAATTTCTTAATATGATGCTTTGTTTGACATTGCACTCTTTTTGTTAGTTTGTATCTACAATAATTTATAATTCTATTTGTTTAATGCTCATTTCAGCTTTGTCAATGAGATTTTTTGTTTTTTCTTCTGACAACAAAGCATATTTTTAAATTTGAATTTATTTGATTTAGTTTGGCTTGGCTAAAAGTTGAGTAAAAGGACGATCACTTTGTCTTATTTTCAATAAGAGAAATGTGCAAAGTTTGGCAACCTTGACCGAGACCTTCGTGCCAGTTGGTCACTGTGTCAAATGTCATTATTTTCACGTTTCAAGTTTCAATTTCAGAGGTTTGCTTTTCACCTGAGCAAGTACTAAAGTGTTTTAGTGATTCTACACAAGTTTAAACTTAAAACTGGAACTTTGGAGACTCAAATGTGGTGAATCCTTAAATTTTCTTGGCTTTATCTCCACCAGAACCGCTTAAACTACCCTATAAGATACCCCTTGAGAAAAACAGAAAATTTGTAAGATGGACAACATATACCTAGTCAAAGTCAAAATTCTATATTACAAAAAATACTCAGGAGTATTTAACAAATGGCGTCATAATATAAAAGTAAAAACATAGAATATAAAATCACAATAGAAATAGAAATAGAGAACACTAAAGGACAGTTTAAAATTGTTAAAATACACGACAATAAAATAATTAAAAAGATAAAACAAGATAAAATCCAAAGTTCAATAGGCATTGCAAGTATAAACCCTACAGCGGACGGTAGAATTAGAAAGTAATCATGACATTGCTGCATTATAGTTAAAATAGGTAATCATAACAGCATAATAATACAAACAATACAATATAAGAAATTACACCATGTATGCATACACATAGAATGATTCACTCCTATGACATAAACTCAGCAACAGTATAGGGTTCCAACTGTACTATAAATTATTATCTTTTCAAGTAACTTGTAATAATTTAAAGTTTTTAATAATTTGTATATAAAAATATTCATAAAATGAATGATAGTTGTATTTATTTAAAAAATATATCAGATTTTTGTTCAAATTTGACTTTGGGAAAGGCTACGTGATACTAAAATTGTGTTAAAAATGTCATTTCTGACATAAAAATATTGCTTATTGCACTGACATTAGGAACATTTAATATCAATTTTTTTATCCAAAAATCGTTATAATACTTGAATACACACATACATACACTTTTTTGGAAAGAAAATAAAAAAACAAATCGATTAATACCAACATTTTAAAAAAAAACCTTATTAAGGACTTACCTTATCTCAACCAGAACCAACCTGTCACCAAACCTTAATTTTTACTTAAAGAAGTCGCTATTTTATGGTTTTGTGGAAATTTGCACGGTATTGGCAACAAAAAATATCTGAGTCTGGTTATGGTGCACACAAGGCAGAGTAATGTTGGATAGTGGAAAATTGAATATACTTATATGACATCAGAACTGAGGTTTTTTTGGGCTCAAATGTGGTGCATTCAATTCCTGTTTCTAAATCAGAGATACCTATATGTCACAAGACCCATCACTTGATTAGATATAATTTCTTTCACATAAATGTACTATAAACTGTTTATACCATGGTTTATTTTTGGATGAATCTCGATGACTTTGGTTGGCAAATATGTACCTAAAATAAACTCACCTTGATGAACAGCAACATTACAAGATTGTCCATCGCAGTACACAAGGGGATTCTCAGACCAGCCTCTATCATCAGAACACACACAACAGCCTCCTACCATTTCCCTCATAATGCAGAAAAGCCGATTTTGCTAAACTAGCGATCTATTGGCATTCCCACCCCATATCTCCACAGCAAAAAGTTGACGTTCATCGCTAAATCCTTGTGATTTCTCGGACAAAAAAAATCCTGAAAATGCGAGTGAAAATGTTACAAGGTTGATGGTGAGGCAATCTAAAATAAACACAAAAAATAATAGGCACGATAATTTAAAAATAATTTTGTGATATGTAGACCATTATTCACATTATTCTGTGGTAAATGTAAGTGATAATATTTGTAGGGTATTTGAAAAGGTTTTAAAATTGGAAAATGCCTATTATATACCAAACGTGCTTTGAACCCCAGCGTCGATTAAATTCCACAGTGTTTATTTACAAAATTCGCGTCTGATACACAGATATGTATATGCCTCATGTATTGATAGTTTTCTATAAGGCATTATTTAATTAAAATAATCTAAATATTTACGCACTTTTTCAAATAAATATATAATAAACACTTTTAGAAACAAGAAACCATTTTGTTTTTGTAATTATTTGGTTTTGTTTGACGTTTGACAGCAAATAGCATGTGAGTATGACATCTTCGATATGCGCAAATGCAACAGTGTTTCGCTGGTTGCCTGACTGACTCATATACTCAAAGACAAAGAATGTCCCTTGTCTAAGCCTTGTTTATATAACCGTTCTTCTTCTTCTTCATATATATTACAAGGATATGACCGTGAAAGACGTGCTATTTGCATGTAATTTTGGTTTGGATAAATCAAGCTTACAAATTTGGAGAATGGAATGTATCGATATGTGTATTAAAAATATCGATGTAAAGTATCGATACCCCCCCTTCACCTTGACAAGTCAACGACCCTTGTGTCTAGAGATGGGCATAATGGCATGATGTGTATTAGGGTTGGGCAATGTGACTATCCAGTGAGTTAACTCATTAACTCTGGAAAGTTGACTCAAATAGAGTCGAATGGTTTCAGAATTTTAACGTATTTTGTCTTTCGTCATGCTAAGCTAATGCATTCACACATGAGTTGTGCAGTGAAAGTGCGCTTTCTTGCTGGGATTTGGAATAAAGAAATATTAATTTTCATTTTTTAGATTCAAGTAATAGGTATTCGTTCATTTTGCTATTTTCTATTCGATTTCATTTGATTCCTCTTGTTAATTAGTTATTTATTTATAATTGTTCTGTTTTAGTTTATATTAGTATTTTGTTGATTTAGTTATGATAATAACGAAAATTGCGTAATTTTTACTTTCTCTGTAAGATTTCGTTTCTCTGGCAGATATTTGCCTCAATCGTTTAATATAATCCAGTATTCCCATCAAGTCTGGAAAAATGTTACATCTATTTAAACGATTACGAAATGGAACAGACACAAGAACATCAAGACGACATGAATATTCTTATCGACATGTTGCATGTCTTATTTATATTCATACCAATATCAAAAACTGACGTTCATGTAGGCTACTTTTCTTAATTGATAAAATCTGCTGAAGAAACTAATCTAGTGGTGGGCAGATCGGCTCATTTTAATGATTCGAATCCCATGATCCCATTACCCAACTCACATTTGGGGGCAAAAACACCGAGTCGACTCCCGGCCTATCTCTACTTGACCCCTCGCGTCGGTCCGTCTAAACACGAACACACGACAGAGTCGAAAGTCATGCAAATAACAACCAGTCGAGCAGCTCAGTGACTACCTGACGAGTTAACTTCGAGTTAACTCACCCGCGAGTTACCCACCTCACAAATTAATTGAAGGGAATTAAAGAAATTTATATGCGTGGAAAGAAAGTTGTACAAAGTTCGACATTTATTGGATACTTTATCTGAAACCTTTCGTTCCTGATATGGCCCTTCAAAATATCAATCCATTGATGGATCTATGATTCGTTTTAAGGGTCACAGTTTTCTCGAGTAATTTATGCCTTTCAGGCCCATCAAATGAGATTATAAACTCTGGGTTAGATCTGACGAGAATAGATATATCTGCCAATTTCAAATATATGTTGAAAAAACGAATAATCAGCCTGAAAAAGATTTAGGCCAAATAGTTATTTTAGATTTGACGTGAGATTTTGATAGGAAAAGTGACGTTTTCTTTGACAACTTTTCTTACTCTGTGCCATTACAGAAAACGCTTCAAGTAGAATTTATTTATGCGTGCAGCACTGTCAGGGCTAACCGACAAATATCCCAAATGACTTAAAATCTGACGAAGAATTACAGACCCGAGGACAATCTGACTCGAGTGTTAGCAAGGATGAACTGGCGTTTGTAAATTGGAGGGACCGGAAAATAGTTCATTTTTTGGGAAATCATCAACATCCTTTAAAGGAAGTGACTGTTACCCGTAAGCAAAAGGACGGAACCTCACAAGTCATAGCCTGCTGAACGATGGTCAAAGAATATAACCAGCATATGGGCTATGTTGACAAAACAGATATGCCATATGAGATAGACCGCAAATCTAAGAAATGGTGGCAGCGGATTTTACAGCATTTCATAGATATATGCGTTGTGAATTATCTTATTCTCTTTGAACTAAAAAGCGCAATGTGCGGTTCCAAACTTTAAAATTTTCAGATTATCGGTAGCCACAGGATTAATCAGCGCCAGTGGTGGAAAACCTCACGAAGTAGGATTGCTTTCCCTACAGTCACAGGGAGACATTTCAAAAAAATTGTACATTACGAAAAACGCTTTGACCAATCTCTATATATGCCACAACACGGGTCATCTAGACGATGTGCCTTTTGTAGCACTAATAAGGAACCTCACAGAACCGTGTAAGGTTGGATTGTGCCTCCAAGGAAAAAGACTGTATCATAAAAGGTAATATACCTAAGTTTTATAATTGTGACATCCCGTTTTGGTCATTAATTAGAAGTAAATTTTTAGTACGCCCCGGTACTATTCATGCTTTCGTTCGAAGTACGAAATCTAATTCCGATATTGGATTCGATTTTATTTCTGTCGCGCGTGACCTAAGGAATCTGTTTGATTGGAGCGTCGACGAACGCCGCAGTAAAACTTCCTGCGCGCTGACTTCTTCTTTCGGAGCACGAGGGACTTCTTGTTCAGCTTTGTAGGTACAGTCCCTTTTCCAGAGAAGCCTTTCGGTAGTTCAGTTTTTGATTTTTAAAATTTGTTTTACGCCGAGTCATTTGCGGTGGATTTTGTTGGGTAACAACGTAGTGATTTCCGTATTAGCCATTGCGATTTGTTTTCGATTAAGTTTAGTGCTGTAAATATGGGAAAAACTCGCCAGGCGAGATATTTGAAATTGTTTTTTTTTTCTGGCGTAGGCGGCCATAGTGGTACTTGGTGGTTTTTTTATGTGCCGTGTAGCTTCGCCCTCAGCTTAAGAGGGTCCTTCCATCGGGCAGAAGTTCGGTTGTCCTTCCACCGGGCAGAAGTTTGTTGTCCTTCCACCGGGCAGAAGTTTGGTTGTCCTTTCCCGGGCAGGAGTTTGGTAGTCCTTTCACCAGGCGGAAAGTTGATGGTTCGCCTACCTGGCTGAACTGCTGTATATTTGGCTTGGCAGAACTTGATTACCTTGTAGCATTTTCAAATTTTAGCATGAACAAATACTTGGTTTATATTTATTTTTATTTACAAACACAATTTAGTTCGGATTATTCCAATATACAGTGTATGTAGTACATTATCTCGTTTTGTCTTGAAAGTAATTGAGTAAACTTTCTATATGTATATTTACGTGTCAGTAGGATGTACTAGTTACTTATTATGTGATAATAACTTCAAGGCTGATTTTTATCCCTTCCAATATCGTAGGTGCCAGACTAGGTTCGGAAACCTCTTTTAAAAGTTCTAGTTGTGCACTCCAATTTGCTAGGCTATTGACTTCATTGATTTTAATACTTGAGCTCTCTTTTAATTATCCCGGAAAATGCTCACAAGCTTTTCTTTGATCTAAAAGTTAATAAAACCTTAAAAATTTGTTCGATACAAATGTAACCCTGGATATGTTTATTATTTTAAACCAATTGTTAGCAGTACCTACCTCAAACGATTTGGGGATTGTAAGAGTCGTCTAATGTAGATTACAATTCGTGTATCTAATTGTGTTCTGATGTATTATTTATTTTTTGTTTTATTCATTTCTTGTGTCAAGGTGCCATTCATCTATGAGTGACATTAAGACAGGCACACCATATGATTTTGACAGTTAGGTTAGACAGGGTTAAGAATCGACGTTCCCAAGTAACGGTTCCTTTTAAGGCGTATTTACTTGCTGCTTGGCGAATGTGGTTTGGAACAGAAGTTCGATTGACCGAGCTGCATTCCGACCTTGCCGGGTGTTATTTTCAACCGAGGATATCTGGACGAAGTCGGTAAGTGTACATTAATACTAATCTCAGTGGAACTCGTCATAGCTCCACGAGCATTGAACATCTTTTAATCTTTCCTCTTAAAAAAAAAAATAATAATAATATTGCTATTACACAGAAAGCGCGTCGCATAATATATGTAGTAATTAGTTTTTATTTGCTTACGATAAAGCTCTAGTTTACTAGTGGTTACATATTGAAACCATGGTCTAATAAAAACAAACAAATATAAATTTTTCTCTTTTCTGCTCTTTAGGAACCCAATAGAGTAGGGGAACAGGAGGCAGTACCGGGTAGTGAGGCAAAGCTGGGTACCGCGTTTAATTTTATACCTGGTAGCGCCATCTATGAATCAACGTTACACCTTAGTCGTGAAGCTTCCGCCAGTTGGCAGAATAATTTGATGGCGTCTACATCGTTTTTTTATCAGGTATGTGAGGTTATTATTAATATTTTTTACCCTTTCTACAATCCACTAAGGAGTCCGTTAATAAATATTGTTTAACTATAGCATGAAAGCCTTATTTCTATAGGACATTTGTGTATGAAAAGTTTTCCATTATAGGTCAGTACTTAAAAAGTTTTAGCCAATTTGTTGCTGAAGTACCTACATTCGGGGCAAAACGGGGTGCCCTGTACATGTTTCTTAATTAGTCGATAGTAAACCTTATGCTTTATTGCTATTTTTAGTTAACAAAATGGTACGCAATTACCAGACAAAATCAGACCGTCAAAGCTGGTCACAAGAGAGCATGTTACAAGCTATTAACGCTATCCAAACCGGAACAGTGGGATATAAAAAATCCGCAGTTACTTTCGGCGTTTCTCAAAGTACTTTGGAATTCCGTATTAGGAAGTTAAGGAATGGGGTGCCATTGGAGGAGGCGGCTAGCAAAGGTACCTACCTACTTCCATTAAATATCTTTAATAAACTCTCTTGTTTTCAGGAATGGGAGAATACCAATGTGTGTTTTCATTAGAACAAGAAAAGGAATTGATAAATTATGTACAGGACATGGAAAGCAGATTATTTGGTCTGACAACTGAGTTGAGACGATTGGCATATCAGTTGGCTCAGAGAAATAGTGTACAGCACTACTTTAACAGTAATGATCAATTGGCAGGGCTCAAGTGGTTAAAAGGGTTTTTAAAACGGCATCAGAATTTATCACTGCGAACTCCAGAGGCTACGTCTGCTGCTTGGGCAATGGGATTTAACGAAGTGTCTGTAGGGAGATTTTTCGATCTGTTGACAAGTGTAATGGAAAAGTATAACTTTCGACCAACAAGAATCTACAACGTAGACGAAACTGGTTTAACTACGGTGCCCAAAAGCCAATCAAAGATTATTGCTATGAGAGGAAGGCGTCAGGTGGGAAGCCTTACCTCGGCTGAAAGGGGTCAGTTAATTAATAACTGCTGTTTTATGTATGTCGGCTGCTGGTCATTATGTGCCTCCTTACCTGTTCTTTCCAAGAGTTCGAATGAAAGATAATCTACTTCGGCTTATAGTTGTCATATAAGTGGATGGATGCAAACCCACATTTTTATTGACTGGATGCACCATTTCATAAAACACGTTAAACCATTTGAAGATGATCCAGTTTTACTGCTCTTGGATGGGCATGTAACACATACCAAAAATCTGGAGTTGATAGATCTTTCCAGACAACTCGGTGTTATCCTATTGTGCTTCCCGCCCCATTGCACTCACCGACTGCAGCCTCTGGATGTCAGTTTTAGGGCACCATTAAGTACGTTCTATAGTCAGGAAGTTAAAAAGTCGGCAAATTATTTGGTCAATCTTACGCTAGAGCTGCAACTGTCCAAACTGCTATCTCTGGATTTTCTAAAACAGGAATATATCCTAATAACCGTCACGCGTTTGGAAAGGTTGACTTTGCAGCGACCAAGACAACAGATCGAATATCTACAGACCTTGCAGTAGTTAATAATGTAGAGGAAGTCATAGAAAGAGAAAATTCACCCATTGCTGGGCCTTCCTGGAGAAGGTCTAGGGAGACATCACCAAACCCTAACTTCTCTGATCCCCTACGAAGTCCGTAAAATTTGCTGTCTCACCTATGGAGATAATGCCTGTTCCTCATAATAACAGGAACGCCACTAACACAAAAAGACGTCGAGGTAAGACTGCAATTTTGACTGATTCACCATATAAGAAGGAACTAGAGGCTTCTATACTGCAGAAAGATAAATCTGTTAAGACTCGAGGAGTAAAGAGAAAGATTGGTTCTAAAGGAAAAGTAAGGCTCAACAAAAAAAAATAGCGAAAAAGTCAACAGTTGATAGAAATTCGGAAGAGGAAGATAGCAATACTGAAAGTGTTGAAGATAAAAATGCAGTGTGTCTCTTTTGTGAGGAAAATTACTCCATGTCAGCTAGAGGTGATGGATGGGTAAAATGTATTTCGTGAGAGAACTGGGCACACGAAGGTTGTACTAGTTGGCTGGAAGAGGATTTGGATGAATTTCAATGCGACAGTTGCCTCGGAGCACTTTAACCCTGTAGGTTTTACCCGATTTTACCCCATTTGTTATCCCGTTTTGCCCCGGGTGTGGGGGCAAAACCGTATTTACAACTATTTTTTTGTTATTCCTTTGTTTTAGACAATAAAGATTTTTTTTCAGAATGTCGTAGCATTTCTTCTGTAGATAAGGTTTGTAGTATTCTGTAGCCGAAATATCGGTTATAAATTAAAACTATTGAATGATAGGGAATTTTTTTAACTTAGCCACCCGGTTCTGCCCCCCATTCCCTTAATATTCCTCAATTTTTACTTCAAATTTTAATGTAAAGTTTTCAGGAAACAAAGGGTTAAAGCATGTTGCTTGATGAATGAGTTTTTTTTATTTATTAATAATTCAAATTCATTCTCAACGATTCGTTTTGTACGAAACGACAAGTGATTTAACAAGGGTGCCCAACCTGAATAACAATGAAAAACGCCATAAACTTATCGAATACGAGATGTACCTACCTCATCCTGTTAAAAGGGACTAGTATTTCTGGGCAAAATAATGGTAAATAAGTGACATTATTAAAATTGTGCTTAGGTCACCCTATAGACCTTTCGATCCTACATCAATGAGGTTCCATTAAAAAAGATGGCAGGAAGTCAAAGCCAAGACGATATACATTGAGATGCACTTTAATGCTCAGTAATCAGTATCTTTAAAATATGGCCAATCCACCTCTGTGTAACCCAAGGTTTAGAATTTAATAAAATAATTAATATTTCAGTTGATAGTGGAGTATGTCAATATATTACTGTTAACTCACTGTGGACATTATTAATTCTATCTAGTCGACGTTTAAAATAGATAACATCACTGAAATCTCCCAAGTAAGAATGCGAGCTTGTTGTGTTAAGTGGTTTTAATTGTGTATCAGATAAAGCGTTAATTGTTGTTTAAAGAAGATGTCCGATAAAAAAGTATGGGCTACCAGTGAGGATGGTAAGAAATTGCTTGTAAGATAGGTACATTAAAATTGCATGCAAAACTGGTTTGTGGTTTGTATAATCGTAATTAGATCAAGACAGGGCCGTTCTTAATACCTCTGCCGCCTTTGTGCAAGCCTAAAAATGCCGCCCCTTTATGTTAAAGAAGCTACATTTTTTAACAAAAATATTTTATTAAATACTCCCTAATATTTAACAAGTAACATCATTAAAACAAAATATAAACCTTAATAAATATAATCAAAAATTATGAAAGTAAAAAAAAGTAAAACAAACGAAAAAAATCCAAAATTGGCTTTTACTACATAAATATTTTTCCTTGATTTTATTGTTGCCTACTCGTCAATAAGTTGCGACTGGCCTAAATTTTCACAGATAGTTTCAATTGCTGTTATACCAAAGCTTTTGAGCCATATGACATGATAAACCTCAGATATTTTTTTATTATATTTTATTTGGAAAATGATCGCTCTTCAGATATAACTTTTACTGACAAAGTTAAAAATATTCGAAAACGTACAACTAAGTGTGTGAAATATTTCTACTTGGCGACGATGTTGACGA
>JAEQML010071393.1:0-16176 GCA_016904865.1 Pissodes strobi
AGAAGCTTTTTGAAATGGCATTCTATGTATGTTTAAAGAAAGGAACAAATCGAATTTCTGTCATACCTCAAATTTAGACCTAGTCTATTCATCCGAAGCGGGCATATCCAATACAGAAAGACTCTTATCTTTATGAATTTTTTAAATATAATTATAAATCGAATTGAGTTTTCGAGTGTCAATTTTTTGTTTACTGAGTTATTTTCAATATCGGTGTGGGCCATTTCCCGAAAAATCCTATTTTAAAAGTGTTCTTTTCCAAAACCTCAGTGTCATGAATATTTAGGGAATAATTTGAGTTAAATAAGTTGGACTTACGGGGAGGGGAGCTCCATTGTAAAGCGATTAGTTAATTGCTTAACAACCGGTCCATATGCCTGGTTCCTTCAGCGCTGTTAATATTTATAGGTGTGGATTGTAGAGTAGACAGTTGGTCGATGGCGCCACTAAATTTACTAATATGAATAAATTCATGATTTTTAAGCTTTGAAATTAGGGTAGTAAAATTTAGAAAAATACCCTAACCCCTAACTAAGAATATTGAGGGACCTGAACAGAAATTGCATAAACTCAACTTGATGTTGACTTCAGCGTACCAAAATAAACATCAAAGATCCTAATTAAGCTGTTTATTAAAATATTAAATATATTCTGATTTATTTTTGTTGGAAAATACTTTTCTGAGAAGACGAAGAATACGTAAAAGAAGAAGGGTATTGGTGAATGGATTACTCAGAAAAAGAAACGAATTTTATGAATTTCAACATATTTGGGAATATTTAAGGAACAATGAAGAACAGTTTTTTAGTTACTTTCGGATGAAGAAAGAAACTTTCAATTCGATATTGAATGAGATACAAGACCCGTTAACTAGACGGTATTTATAGTTTTCAATTTTCTCAACAAAACTAACTGCGAATAAACGCAACATTCCCAACACAACGGGATCTGTCCGCAAATCGCAAATGTCCGCACGTATATGCGCGAACCGATCTGAAGCTATACTGGGAGAGCTTGCATTACAAAATATAGAGCTAGACCTAGCACGGCACCTAATGAGCCTTCAGTTTATCGATGTCTTTGCGGTGCAATGAATTATCTAGAAGTGCTCTGGTGGTCCAGTGGTTAGATGCTGAGCCTGTGATACGGCGGCCCGGGGTTCAATTCCTGTCGGTTTTAATTTTTTTTAAGGTTATGTTTGTAAAAAAAAGTATTTTTTCTTCATTTTGGGCATACCTTGGGTTAGTTTTAGTTGGTTCCTGTTCTTTGCGCCCCGTAGCGAGCGAAGGGTCATGCGTGAAGTGCAAAGTTGTTCGGATCGTTCGTGCGTAGTCGTGCGTGTACGTCCCTTATAAAATTCGCATGTTTCCCTTTCCACTGTGATAGAAGCCTTATCCCTTGCAAAACCACTTATGATGACGCGCCACAGCAACCTAAGCATTCCACTGAAAATTCATCTTGTTATAGCGGACATTTTAAATCTTGGAGAACAGGCAATTCCACAAAATGATGCAGCGACTTTAAAAGTAAGCAAATACTGGTATTTATGTCCTGAAAGATCTCATAGGAAGACTTAGTTCCTGTGCATTCGCTGCCATAAACCCATTTGCCTTCAGTGCGCATCGAAAATTTGTAAAATTTGTTCATAGAAAAATTACTAGATTTTGTGACTGCACCTTTTAATTTGTTCAAAGGAAAACATTTGTTTTGCAATTTAATTTTCAGTTTCAACCTTTTTCTTCGTATTCTGGTGAATATTACCTTAGTTTTTCGTATGTAGTCATTATAAATTAAGAAATATTAGTTTGGTTGCAAAAAATGAGAAAAATAACAATGTATCTGGAAGAAAGTTGTATGTATATTTTCAGTAAGTTATATTAATTGTTTTCAGTTTTATTGCAAAATATAAAGGTCAAACAGCAACAAAACAAAAAACATTTTTTTTGCTCTTTTGACATTTTATTGAGGAGTCACTCAGACCCACTATAGTAACAGTGTCAGAAAACATTCTATAGTAGTTAGGGGTTAAGATACGGCAAATATAACAACCAGCAATATTACTCGACCTGTCAGACGAAAAATTAAATTTGACCTTGCTAATGTCAGTTCGGTAGGAAAAGTCAGGGCTGGATTTGAAATATATAAGTATGATTTCCCTTTAACAGAGCCGTAATATAACATTTCAAATACCAATGGGTTGTGAAATATATGTATACCTTGTTGTATGAGCAGGAAATCTAAAGATATTCTTCTTGGAAGAATATGTCTGGTTTGTACAAGTTCTTATTGCTTAAACACCATCGTTTTTGCATTACACAATGTCATAATCAACGTTCGTCTCTCACAATGTCAAATATTTGACAAATACACGCCTATGGTTTCGATTTAACTCCAATAGCAATAAAATAAACCAGACGTAAAAACACGACGCCGCTGGCGGCAGTTTGACGGATTTCCTACCAAGGAATATCTTGCGCGCGGACTTGCGCAGATGCGAAAAAAGAAGATGTGATATTGCTGGTTGTTATATTTGCCGTGGTTAAGATATAAATTTTAAGTTCAAAATAGGTATGTTAAGTTCTAATGTAAATAAACTATGAACCACATAAATCGACCAGGGAAAGGGAAGAAATTATATTTCTTGGTTTGATAGCATTTACAACGCTACAATATTGACTATAGATGTAAATATATAATTTTCGTTTGTTCTTGAACTATATGTTTTACTTGTTTCAATAAATGCACATTGTACATACATATTCAAATTAAGACATTTAAACGCTTTCCTACACGCATAATTGACAAAGCAACAAATAAACAAATATTTGTGAATATTTAATGGTGGTCTGAATTCAATTTAGTGTGTGCACGCGTACGCCTCTTATTATTATAATTATTGCAGTTGATAGAAGATAGAATACTGTAGATAAATAGTGTCTTTTTCTTTTTTTCTCTTATAATTTGATAATCTTATCTTTGGAAATTATTTTGTTTTGGCTGTTTTCTAATATTTTCCATAGAACCACTGGTTGTGAGATACGTTCAGTTTTTCACTTAAATACAGAATATAGGAAACACCCTATATATTTATTGAATACTGGTGTGAAAGTTTTAATTACTATATAATATCTGCGGTTACGGGCTAATAACACCGTATACATAATTATTCGCATTTAATCTGCTGTCATGCAAAGGTTAAAACTTAACACGGTTTTTAAATTTAGCAGCAAGTAAATAATTAAAACAAACATTGACAATAAGTGCTGCGTTACAAGAAAAGCGGCTCTCGTAACGGCTTAATTAAATTCACGGTCAATGAAAGAGAAAATGTTCTATCATTTTTGCAGATTTGCTTTAAGTATTATTGTTGCTATTATATGAGTAATTCCGGAGGAATGCGCATCAGACAATAACCACTTCGAACAATTTAAAATATATGTTAATCTTCACACTAATTTAATTGTTTGTGCAGTATCTTTATTTTCAACTGCGTATTGCAAATGAGAATTCCATTATTCCGACAACAATTTGCCAGTCAGTGTACAGGGTGTCCAGTTTTTGTACATTTTCTGGGATATCTCCTTTGCAACTGGAGATTGTACACACTATTAGTTTTTTTCTTAAGTGAGACACCGTACATATTTTTAGCAATTATATTTGTTACTTTATTTTTTTCAACACAGTTATAATGGGGTTTACAGACTCAATTAGACGTTTCTGGACACGGAAAAGATGTTACCGAAGACCGCTTTAATGTTGCCACGGCGAGACGAATCTTTTCTTATATAAACCGCTTAACAGAGGAAAAACACGTATGTGCCAAAGTTTACAGAATTATTATTTTTAATTCTGTAAACTTTGTATGTGTTATGGCTGTCGCATAGGTCTGGAAGACTTGGATAAAATTTAATTTCTTGGGATTTAGATTGACAATAAACTGAAATCTGATTCGGTGCGAGAGGCTCAGTAAGGGTGCTTTTCTTTTGCGAAGACAATGTTAAAATTAAAGAGAATAAATATAAACTGTGCAGAGGTATCGATGGACACGATATCACGGATTTGAATACAGCCTATCGTTGGCTCAAATGGTGTCAGAGTGGACCTGATTTCCCTGGAGCTAATAAATTTCCAATTACAGTTGGGCTGCTACCCTATAACAATTTTAAGAGTAGTGTGAAGGAATGATGAGGTTCTTGGCCTGTGACAACATTAATGCGTAAATCTGACGACATTCTTGAAATATCAATACATTCGTTAATGTATATTCGTTTTTTAAAATTTAAGTTCTTAAATGTATCCATTTTAATGTCTCATAATTATTGGTGTGTATGTGATGATTTAATAATATTTATATTTTCTACACTTTAATTTCATGTTTTAAATTGTATATTTAAATTTTTCCTCATTTTATAATTGTTTTAAACATAGATTTGTATTATTTTCTTTGATCAGTGCAAGGGAAATATCGCAAATAGCAACAAATTATAAATAAAGAAAAATAATTCATGTGTCCAGTTCACATGCAGCAGAAGTGAAATCTTCATAAAACCTTCATAAACTAAGCGGTCACCCATCCAAGGACTAACCACACCCGACCTTGCTGAACTTCAGTGATCGGACGAGAACTACTTTTTACTTTTAACTGTTAACAAACATGTAACAACTGTTTAACTGTGTTCTATCTCATTCTCCCGCAGGCTACATCCTATAGATCTCTGTCTACTGTCGCTTTTTATTTTCGAGTCTCAAATCACACCCGTGCTAAAGATGTTTGCACTTCAAAAGATCATCCACCTATGAAATTCAGTATTTCGTGGGCAAATCGAAAGAGAAATGCTCATTTTTGAGACGAAAATAATATTTTATCTAATACCTGCCTTATTTGAC
This sequence comes from Pissodes strobi, assembly GCA_016904865.1. Lineage (NCBI taxonomy): Eukaryota > Metazoa > Arthropoda > Insecta > Coleoptera > Curculionidae > Pissodes > Pissodes strobi. Next base: position 4,888 of record JAEQML010071393.1, read on the forward strand.
TTCCTATTGAAAAATATAATAGAAACGTTTCGAACGACCCCCACTGGCGCAAACCAATTTCAGATATATCTTTCCGTTACCGAGAAAATTGGGAAGCAGAAGAATTAACAAGCATAAAAATCCTACATCAAAACATCCGATGTCTGAGAAACAAAACCTTAGACCTGGAAGTGTTTCTAAATACTTTAGATGAAAAACCCCAAATTATATGTTTAACAGAGCATTGGCTGAAAAAAGAAGAAATTGAAAAAATAAGAAATTGATACGACTTATGTTCAAGGTATATGATATAATCGCATAATATCAGCAATGTCAAGAGAAAAAACTGGACATGGCAGTTCATGCATACTGGTCGATGATTGCTTGCAAGATTTTCAAGAGGTTAAGGACATAACAGCCAGAACCATAGAGGGAGAAATTGAAATTTCTTGTGTAGTGAGTAGATCCAAAAAATTAATCGTTTTATCTGTGTATAGAAACTGTGTCTTTGAAACTTCGGTGTATTTTTAAATTCTTTAGAGCAGGTCTTGAATGAACTTGTTTTAATGTCTAGGAAATTTAGGATTGTAATGTGTGGTGACTTCAATGTAAACTTACTGTTAGATGGTAATGACAGATCTAGGTTCGTATATGTTTTGAATAGTTTTGATATGTCACAAACAATCTTTCAACCAACTTACTAAAAAGGATAATATTTTTGTCAACTTTAACAATTTTAATAATAATACAGTTTTAAGTTCAGACTTATCAGATCATTTTGCACAAAACATCAGTGTTGTGATCGATGGAGTTGTACCAGCGGATGAGGTGAGGTATTTACTACAAAAAGAATATTTTCAAAAGGTAAAATGAGGCAGCTCGTAATAGAATTTCAGGGCCTAAATTGGCATGATGTGCTGATATAGGCCAACGTCAACAAAGCCTATAATATTTTTTTTATTACTCATGCATCATAATCAACGATTATCGCACGCTGTAGCGTGCATAAAATGATGTTTATGGTGCGCCTACTTTTTTAAAGGTTGCTATAGAAACATTTGATCATGTCAAATGTGACAGATTAATATATTCGTCAATATATCCTTTAAATTTAATATTTAAAACATTTTTGAGATTATGATGCATTCGTAATAAAAAATAGCGTATGATATACGTGTATAAAAGGCCTTTAAAGCCCTTGCGACTTACAAAACACTCCGCTGCGCGTCGTATTTTGAAATATGTCGCGCGTGCTTTAAAGGCCCTCTTATACACTTATATCATAATATACTATTATGTCATACCAGTACATTGTTGTGTTTTTATACCTTAGATACCATTTACATAATGGATTACTTTATGCTCGTGCGGGCATAAAGTCCACTTTATGGCCCGTGCGGGCATAAAGTACACTTTATGGACTCAAATAATTGAATTGAATTCGTATTTTTTTAAATATTTACATATTGTGAATGCAATAACGAACTAGTATGACATAAAAGTTTGTATGCACCACGGGTATTAATAGATGTGTACGCCCTCGGGCGACTTGTAAACCCTCTGGCCAGAGGCCCTCGGGTTTGTAACATTGTCGCGCTCAGGGCATAAACATCTACTTAATACCCTTGGTACATAAATAACTATAATGAAATTTTGGTGTCTAAAATTAATCTCCTGTTTCCAAAAAAACGATGTGTGTGTAAAAGAAATGATTCCATATCATGGATTACAAGTGGTATTAAAACATCATGTAAGAGAAAAAGATTTCTGTATGAGGATAGTATCGCTGGTAGGGTGGTACTATAAAAAATATTCAAATCTATTGAAGCAAGTAATTAAAGAAGCAAAGATTATGAGTCAGTGCTCACAGATACAAAATGCAAATAATATAACCAAAACTACCTGGTCACTTATTAAACAAATTACAAATAAAAATACAAAGGCTCCTAATATTTTTGATTGTGTTCCTGATAAAGCAGAACCAGACTTACTAAATGATATAATTTTTTTTTATTACAACATGTCCCGGCGTCAATAAAGACAAACATGTGGACTTTTCTAAAATTATACCCTGCGCCCACAATTTGTTTTTTTCACCTTTAACAGCTTTTGATGTTGGCAGGTATCTGCTGTTGTTGATGAATAAAAAGTCAGTTGGGTCTGATGGTGTAACTGTTGAGATCTTGAAGAATATAGCAGAATATATCTGTGTGCCTTTGGCTCATATTCTAAACTTATGTTTTACAAACGGTAATTACCCAGAAGCACTAAAAGAGGGATTGATTCGACCCATACATAAAAAAGGTGGTAGGAGCATATTGAATAACTATAGGCCCATCACGCTTCTCTCGAATATCAATAAAATATTTGAGGGAGCAATCTATGATAAACTGTTTGCCTTTTTCAAAAAACATTCTATTCTATTCTTTCAGAAAAACAGAACGGCTTTTGTAAGGGCAAGTCCACTGTCACAGCACAGCAATGCAATCTATCAGGCAGTGGCAAGGGGTCTTGATTTATTAAATGAGGGGCAGGTCACAGCAGCTCTTTTCCTAGATTTATCGAAGGCCTTCGACAGTGTCGATCATGATATTTTTTTACGGAAGCTTGAGTTGTATGGAGTGCGTGGGGTGGCACTAGTGTTGTTCCAATCTTACCTCTCAGATAGAAGGCAACTTGTGGTAGAAGTGAACAAACAAGGAGATCAAATAAAATCAGATGCAAGCTACGTAAGAAAAGGAGTTCCTGAAGGATCAATACTGGGTCCATCACTCTTGTACATAATATATACCAATGAGATTGTGAATATTGTGGGAGAGCATGTGGTACTGTATGAAGACATGTCTGTGATATGTGGAGAAGAAAGCACTGAGAGTTGTAAAAACAACATTATTAACTCCCTTTAGGTACTGGATGAATGGTTTACAGCCAACAATCTTTTGCTTAATGTTTCTAAGACACAGTTGCTGAACTTCGGTGTTCATTAAACTATAACAATTCAATAATTGAGTCAACAGAAAATGTCTCTTTCTTGGGAGTCTCTTTAGGTAAGAGGCTGGAGGCTGGACTGGAAGGCGCATATGAATGTGCTTGCTGGAAACATGAGTAGGTACTGCTTTGCTCTTAGGACAATAGCAAATACAATAAATGTTGATGCGGCTATGTCAGCCTATCATGCCTACATTCAATCAAGGGTAAGGTATGGCATCATCTTCTGGGGTAACTCTGTCGATGCACAACGAATTTTCATTTTACAATAGAGGTGTATTAGGTCAATATTTAAAATGAATCAAATTGAATCTTGTAAGGAAACTTTTACTAGGGAAAACATCTTATCATTGTATAGTATGTACTATATCTATGAATGTGCTGCCTTTGTATTTGAAAATTGCTCTATATTTTTTAAAAGCCTTGAGAATGAGCATCCTTATAATACAAGAAAAAAAAATATTTTAAAACCAGAAATTACTAAACTGTCTTATGTTCAGAAAAATGTCACTCACAATATTCTTAATATCTGGAATAAATTACCAGCTAATTTGAAACAGCTTTCATTAGGGAAACAAAAATTAAAATTGAAGTTGAAACGTTTCTTGTGTAGAAGATGCTTCTATAATATTAAGAATTTTTTGACTGAAACTGATTTTGAAGGCCTGCTCTGATTTATTTGTTTTTTTTTATATTTGTGTGGTGTAAGTTAAATTTTTAATCCTGTCTTTGAGTCAAAAATGTTTCAGTCCAGTATGTTAGTTGGGCATAGTTTTTAATTCTGTGTTTTATTCTGTATTTGACCCGGCCCACACCCTATGGGTACATTTATGTAAAGGGCTTAATAATTATTAATAAATAAATAAAATATGAAAATTACGTTTAGCCAATTTAAAATAAAAAACGAAACGTCGTACGATCGTATGGAATATGACACATTAAAGTACCCCAAGAAACCCATCTTTTTATCGTTTACCGTTTAGTTCTAACCTAACTCTTACGATTTTCGAATTACAGCCAATTTAATAAAAATTTCGTTTTTTCTAAGGTATAATAATTATACTTACGTTAATTTTTGTTGTTTTTTTTATATTTGTTTTTTATCTCTGAAACGGTTAAAGGGATCCATTTACATCATACCACCGTAAAAATACAATTTTTAAAAGAATATACGGTGGTAAAAAAAATTATTTAAAAAAACTTTCTCCTTTTTTCTAAATATATCGGTGCAAAAAAGTTTGTATGACCTTATCGGTGCAAAAACCGAACTCGGCAAACTCAAAAATTCCTTTCTAAAGTATTTGAAACGAAAAAGATCCATCACCTACGAAATTCCCTATTTCGTGCCAAAATAATTTTTTGACGAAAATTATATTTTATCCAATACCTGCCTCATTTGACGTCTTATCGAAAAATATTATAAAAGCTTTTCATTGAACCTAAGACGACGTAGACACTGGCGCCAACGGATTTCAGATATCTTTCCGAAAATTGGGAAAATATAAAAAGTACGTTTAGCCAATTAAAAAAAAAACAAACAAACGTTCTACGATCGAACAGAATACGACACGTTAAAGTACCCTAAGTATGCCATCTTTTTGCTATTTACCGTTTAGTTCTAACTTCTAACTCACGATTTTCAAATTACAGCCGATTTAATGAAGACCTCGATTTTTTTTAAGGTATACGTGGATTTTTCAAAATTTAACGACAATGAAATATGCTAATTATATGCTTATATTTATTTATTTTTCTATTATTATATATATTTCTTCTTATCTAATTTTCTTCTAATTATAATGCAACGATTGTCAAAAATGACAAAAGCACGTGTTGTCCCCATGCAAGCGATCACCCATCCAAGTACTAACTATGCCCGACGTTGCTTAAATTCAGTGATCGGACGAAAACTACTTTTTACTTATTAATCTTAGCAAACATGTAATAACTATATAACTGTGTTCTTGTCTTATTCTTTCGCAGGCTGTATCCTATAGATCATTTTTTACTGTCGCTTTGTCGTTTCATCCAGTCTCAAATCACCTCCGTGCTAAAGAATATTTCACTTAAAAAATCGCGAGAAGTCAATTTAACATTATATTTCTAATTTATCGATGTGTGAATAGCCATAAAAACTTAAAAACTATTTAACATGTTTCTATCTTCCTTTTTAAAATACTGTATTTTTAAATGGCGTTTAAGAGAGCGCTGCCACTATGTGATTCCCGAATTTAGCGCATCATTTTTGGCTTTAAAACTAATAATTTTTTCATTTTATTATGTAGTAGACATATTCTTCTGATTGATGACTTAATATCTTACATAATATATTTATAATACAATTTGTAATTTATTTCCGTTTTTTTTTTAGGTTCAATTTAAAGGAATTCTGTAACGTTCTCTCTGTGTCTCTCCCCGAGGACTACAGAAGGATTTCATAAGGTAAGTCACATTTTAAAATTAAATACAATATTTCCAGATATGTATTATATCGCCAAGAACTCAATCCTACTCTGTGTCTTATATCGTATGATAAACAAATGTTGCTTCATATGTTAAACACGTGTAGCTACAGAGTTATAATTACTTAAAATCTCTACAAACCACAACAAAAGACATTAACGCTAGGAAACGTAAACAATTATAAAAACTGAAACTTCTGGCTAAAACCGCAACGTTTTAAGTACCAATCTTGTAAACAAAGATCAGCTTTGTTTGCTGTTTTACCCGAATTAGGTATTTGAACTGTTAACTTCATTTTAATTGTTGGCTTGAATATCTATATGTTTCGCTTTTCTGCTAGTTACCAGACCGTATTAGGTATTGTTTCACCTATTTATTTTTAATTTTTGGGATTTAGGCCATACGGTTTGTGAACTCGAAGACAAAACTGTTTGAATTTATGATGCCGAGATTAAAAGTAGAGGGTTGTCCAACGAAGCGGCAAGACTCTTGTGAATTTTTAATGGGAACAAAACTTACGTGGGTAATTGGAACGAGTGTATCCAAGGGTGTCAAAATTTGTAATGACATCACGTGGGTGACGTCAGTGTCTTTTTTTAGATTAAAATGTATTCTTTGTGGCACCACATTTGAAAGATAATTCAATTCTGAATGTAATGACTTAATAATATAATGGGGTTATATAACGGTTTTCTTGACTTTTTTGTCATTTTTTACACTAATGATGCACGAAAGGAAAAAAAATAATATTGAAATTGGAATTCAAAATCCGTTAACTTAATTTGACATTGTATTTAAAAGCTTACAGATCAACTTGCAATCAAAATTTATTGAAAACATTTACCACTGCCCAATAGAGATTTTGATGGCTGTTATCTTATGTCTGTTCATAATATCATCCCTTCTGAACGTGGAAGTGGAGAATATCCTATGTGTCATTTGAATTTTTCAATTTTCAAAATTATAGAAATTTTTTTCTCTTTGAAAAGCTTTTAGTTGTCGAATTACTGGATTTAGAGAATTTAGTTTTTAATAATCAATCTCAGTCTGATAATAGTGCAATGGTAATAACTTCGGGTTCATCCAAAATTATCTAAATAACGATTTATCGCCGAAAAATAAAGTAGTAGAAACGTCAATGTCTTTGGAAATATATCAGAATTACCCTATACAGGGTGTCCCAAAAGTAATGGGACATAGAGCAACAGCAGACTCCTAAATTGAAATAATGCGATTTATTAAAATTTGTCTTATCCAAAAGTTGATAATAACCCAGATACAAACTTTTAAATTATTTTTTGTTTTTTTGCAGTCATTTCTTAACGAAACGATATAGCGGCCCAAAGTTACAGATCTAGAGGTTGTTTGAGGCGTGAAATTCAAATTCGTCCATCGTTTTGACGTTACTAACAGAGGGCGCCAGCTACGTCCCAGGAATGGGACCCTTTTAGACGGCATAACTTAGTATATCGATCTGGCTATTTAAAAAATCAATTTCTATACTCATTCTACATTAAATATATATATTTGATTGAAGTCGCTAAGAGCAACCAATTTCGAGATATTCGCATTTGCAATTTCCAATGCAATAATACCAAAAAATTTAAAATAATTGTGTATTTTTTTTTAATGGCAGTGGCACACACACGGTTCTTGAATAGTTGTAAGTTATAATTAGGGGGAAACAGATGTCCTGGGAGTGAGTTCCACAGTGATGCAGTGCGCCAGACAAATGAGTTCTTCTAAAGCGATGTTCTAGGTGTTTCCAGTTGTACGACGAACTGGTCCGCGCTTGCCGTCTGTCGTGATCGTCTGACAGGCGCTGCCAGGAGCAAGACGAGGCGGGCCAAATCCTGGGAACATCTGCCGTGAAAGTATCTGATCTGTAAAACAGAGACATCTCGGCCACATGTCTGCGGTGTTCCAGACTATCCAGGTTCCGGGTCAACTCCGGGCACCGACGAGATGCACAGCTCTCTGCTTGGAATCCAGCAGATGTAGGGTGTGCTTGGTGCGGCACCCCAGATGAATGAGCAATATTCTAAGCACGGTCTTAATTGCGGTTTGTAGAGCAAGAGCAACTGCTGCGGTGTATACAGTTTTTTGTTGCGAAATAGCGCACCAAGCTCCTGATGGGAGGCTGATTTTGCGATGTTAGCAACGTGGTCATGCCAGGACATATTGCTGTTGATCGAGACACCCAGCAGTCTGATTGACGACGATGAAGTAATGGTCGATCCTGCCATAATGATGTCAGGGCCCGCCGTATTGGCCGTCTTGGTAAACGTGGCTGCTTGGGTCTTTGCTGCATTAAATAGGACCAAATTTCTGTCGCCCCAAGTTTGAACTTTATCCAGGTCTTGATTAATTGCTGTAATCTGCTCCTGTCTGCGGTGATAAGTCTCAGACGCCGGTAAAGGTTTTTCTGATCTAAAGTGGGAGACAAGGGTATACTGTCGTCTGCAAAACTGTAAACAGGATTATTCGTTTCGGTAAGCAGATTATTAATATAGATGAGAAACAGAGTTGGTGAAAGTATTGCGCCCTAAGGCACGACCGCGTTAATGGTGAATGTGTCTGAGATGTGTCCATCCACTGCAACGTGGCAGAGATCGGTTCTTAAGGAAACTGGCAAGCCAGCTGCAGAGACGCTGGCAGTCCGAAAGACGGCAGTTTGTTGAGTCCGTCATGCCAAACTCTGTCGAATGCCTACGAAATATCCAACACAATCGCTCGAGTCTCTCCGTAGTTCTCAATTGTCTTACTACATATATGAATAACATAGGCATCTCCTGTCGATCTCTCTTTGCGGCAGCCGTATTCGTATTAGTATTGTTTATCACAGCTTTCCAAGACAGTAAACAGAATCCCTGCGCCTTCTGTCAAAGTTATTAATTTTTCACGTACAATATGAGAATTGTTTAGTAGTGCCTCCACATAATTCATTTTCAAATGCAGAAATGCTTTGTATTTATGCACAAGAACATTTTAACGGTCGGAGTGCAGGACGTAGGTACCAACAAATGTTTCCAAATAGAATGCAGCCAAACCACAAACTATTTCAAAGTATTTATGACCGACTAGGAGAAACTGGTTCGTTCCGACCAAAAAAAAATATATATTTTGGGCAGTCCAAAAACTATAACACCAGAACAAAAAGAGGAGATTTTAGTACATATAGCAGAAAATCCAGAAGTGAGTTCCAGAAGATTGGATCGTGTGCTATTCACGGACGAGGCCACATTTACTCGACGGGGTGTATTCAATTACCGAAATAGACATGCATGGAAAAATGAAAACCTGCATTTAATTGTCGAACGTCACTTCCAACAAGAGTTCTAAATCAACATTTAGTGTGGAATTATCGGAAATCATCTAAAAGACCCCTCAATTACCGCCCACTCTAAACGGAGACTCATATTTGATTTTTTTACAAAATGGAACTTGGAGGGCTTTTAGAAAATGTACCCTTATAAACTAACATGCAAGACGGTGCGCCGCCGCGCCGGCACACTTCTCCAGACGAGTGCGAAATTATCTTAATGAACAGTTTCCTGATCGTTGGATAGGCCGTGGTGGCCACTGACTTCTGCGTTTGGGGTTATTTGAAAACCATTGTTTATAACCGTTCAATTTAAATAATCACAACGAGCTAAGTCAAAAAATTAGAAATTCTGTTAATCTGCTCAGAAATGATGAAGATCTTTTGTTTAAAATTCGACAATCTTTTATAAAGCGTATAACGAAATGTATTGAGGTCAACGGTGGTCATTTTGAGCAATTGTTATCACGGCGTTACCATTTTTGTTTCTAATTCTTCTGTTGAAATATTCCTCCTAAATGTAATTAGACTAATTATTATTAAATAAAATGTGTGATTATAATCAAATTAGTATTTCCGTAAGAAAAGGCATTTTTATGGAAAAATAGTCCATTTTAAGTATTTACATTAACTTTTAAACTTAGTGAATTTAGCCAAATTGCAATAATTTCATGTCATAAATTCACTGGTGATCTATGTCCAAATGTTTTTGAACCAGGACCATAATTTCATATGAAATTTCAAATGCGAATATCTCGAAATTGGTTGCTCTTAGCGACTTTAATGAAATATACATTTTTGATGTAAAATAAGTATAGCAATTGATTTTTTTAATAGCCAGATCGATATACTAAGCTAAACAAAAGTTATGTCATCTAAAACGAGTGGGACATACCTTAGCTGGCGCCATCTGTTAGTAACAACAAAACTATGGACGATTTTGAATTTCTCAGCTCAAGCAACCCCGAGATCTCTAACTTTGTGCCGCTATGTCATTTCGTTTAGAAATGATTGCAAAAAAACGTAAACAACATTAAATGTTTGACACCCTGTATCTTGGTTATTAACAAGTTTTGGATAAGGCAAGTTTTAATAAAACGCATTATTCCGACTTAAGGAATATGCGGTTGCTCTGTATCCCATTACTTTTGGGACACCCTGTATATACATAATCTTATCCTTCAACTGGTATCGTGGTGTTATAGTCACATAGCTAGTATCCTGGGGTGTTTCTGTGCCCCATTTAAAGTTTGAATTTTAATATGCTTTATTAGTTTTATTAGTATTGTTTATTGAGTAATAAAACTTACATTAAAAAAAAACAAACTAAATTGTATATCTTAATTAGTAAAATAAACTTAGTACTTAATTATCGTAACAGATTTAGTTTTAATAAATATAGTTTAAAAAACTAAAAAAAAACACGCTTTAATGATCAATCGAACTAAAAAACAAAAAATAATTATTAATACAGGCAGAAAATAATAATACTAATATTTTTCGTTCATTATTATTTTCTGCCTCTATTAATAATTATTTTTTGTTTTTTAGTTCGATTGATCATTAAAGCGTGTTTTTTTAGTTTTTTTAAACTATATTTATTTTCCACTTTTTAGTTCGATGTACGATGGAAGCATTTTTTTAAACTATATTATTTAATCCTGGCGATCCTCAGCAGGATAATTAGATAAACTTATAAAATTATTGTATTGTCGTCGGTCCTTGACAAGCCTTCGTTGCAGAGCTGCGGCCAAAAAACGGTTTTTCCCCTAAATTCCCCCTTTAAATTAGAGTTCCGCCGCCCCCCATGTGGCCCAAGGTAGCCCCCCAGGTACCACACCTCCCATAAAAATTTGGACCCCCTACCCCTCCCGTTCTCCCGGAATTAATTATTTTAGGTTTTTCTTACCTAATCATCATCATCATGAAACAACCATTTGCGTCCACTGCTGGGCATAGGCCTCTCTTAGTGTATGCCACTCTGCCCGGTCCTGTGCTGCCTGTATCCAGTTTCCTAGGATTCTTTTAATGTCGTCTGTCCACCTTGAGGCGGTCTGCCACTGGTTCTGAGGGCTTCGTGTTTGGATCTCCATTCCAGGAAGCGTTTTTACCATCTTCCATCTAATGCTCTTGCGCGATGGTCAGCCCAATTCCATTTCAAGTTTGCTATTCGTTCTATCACGTCCGTAACGCCCGTTCTATGACGTATAGTCGCGTTAGGCACCTTATCAGAGATCAACGATCAACATTGATCGTTCCATAGACCTCTAAGCGACGCGCAGCTTGTCCACGATTTTCCTGGTAAGAGTCAACATCTCTGCCCCATAGGTCAACACTGGCAGAACACACTGATCAAATGCTTTCCTTTTGAGATATACTGGAATATTTGTTTTAAACATCCCTAAGCCTACCGAATGCTGGCTATGCTAAACTTCTGCGTTGGGGTTTGGAACCTTCGGCAACATGCACTAAAACAGAGTTTTATCCACAATACCGACACAGAATTTTTGCACTCGACGCGCGTTTCGCTAACCATG
>JAEQML010071394.1:0-16176 GCA_016904865.1 Pissodes strobi
CACGATTTTTGTGACAGTACATTAGATTTTCGAATATATATTTACATGGTACTGTCATGATTCTCAGATCAACAAAACTCTGCCTAGCATCATCTCTATATTCCAACCCAGCAACAATGCGTACGGCCCTCCTCTGCAATGCGAAAACACGTTTCAGGTGGGCGGAGTGTCCCCAAGTTAAGATGGCGTACACCGCCATGGACTGAAAAACTCCATGATATGCCTGAAACAGTGAGTTTCCCGGAAGTACCCGAGCCAAATTTCTTAAAAGAAATATTCCTTTAGTAAGGCGGTGAGCCATTTGATCCACATGGAACTCAAAAGTTAACTTAGGATCCAAGTAAACTCCCAGGAACCTCACCCCCTCAGGATTCTCCCCCCCCAATATTACGCAGCCCCAAGGTCACACTCATGGTCTTCGAATCATTCATGAATAGTTTGTTCGCATGAAACCAACACTTTAGATCATCCAATTTCGAGGCCATCCGTTCTCCCAGTCTCTCTGATTTTCATCTCTCCCAATCAGTGATGTGTCATCAGCAAACAACAGAATTTTTGAACCTGGAGATGCATTATTTATTTCATTGATATATAAGGAAGAGCAATGGACCCAGTACAGAGCCCTGCGGCACACCATGCTCAAGCTCTGCCCAGTTCTCAGAAATCCTGCCATTATAAAAAGTTTTCTGTTGCCTACCCCCAAGATAAGCACGCATCAAGTGTACACTCCCAGCATCAAGACCATAGTGGGATAACTTTTGCAGCAAAATCCCATGGGACACGCAGTCGAAGGCCTTCGAGAGGTCACAGAATGTAGCACTGACATACTGTCCCCCCTCGAACGCCCCCGCCACATATTCAAGAAGGTTCAGCACAGCAAGTGTGGTTGATTTGTTTGGTAAAAATCCAAACTGACTGTCAGTGAAAAGATTGTTATCATTAAAGCAGTTATACAGTTGGTTTTTTAGAAGAATTTCAAAGACCTTAGACAAGACAGGTACTAAGGATATGGGACGGTAATTATTAGGGTTAGACCTGTCACCCTTTTTATATATCGGTACCACTTTAGCATTCTTGTCCGCTCGGCTTTAAGAGCTTTTTCTATTATTTCTGGATCTACTGCTATTTGAGTGCCTTGAGCTCTATATGCAGTTGGTGAGAACTTCCTGTATTGAGCACTGTCTTTGAATTTATTTGCACTAATTATCGGAATATTTACTTTTTCTGTGTTATCTGATCTCAGTGTTTTAATGAGCTTCCATGATTCCGACGATTCAGTGCCTCCCAAGTACGTATTGATTTCGGCGCATTTTCTATCCCACATTTCGTCAGTTTCAGAGCTCCAGTCGTACGTTGGTATAGCAGATTATAGGAATTCAGGCGGTATTTCCGCGTGCTGGTTCTCTAGAGTTGTTTCCAGCCTTCTTTGGTACAGTATTTTATTACTGTCTTCTCTAAAGAGCTTTGTACCGCGTGTTTCTTTTTGTTGGTGTGTGTCTATACCGTCTTTTTTTCTGTTCCTTTGGATTTTATATGCGATTTTTATTTTAGATTTGACCAAATAGTGATCGCTGCCGCATTCGATTCCTCTGTAAGCTCTTACGCCCACAATTTTCCAATCGGTGTCTTTTCTAACAATCACATAGTCTATGATGGATTTTAAATGTCTGGTTCTTGATGCCAAGTGTACTTGTAAATATCCTTATGTTATAATCCTAAGGTTATTTCGGGAGCATAAGTCAATGAATCTTTCCCCGTTATTGTTTACATTGTCTTCCCCATGTTTTCCAACTATCAGGCTATCTCTTTTCCGTCCAGTTCTTCCGTTCAGGTCTCCCATGAGAATAAGCTCTCTCTGGGCTGCAAGGTTAAGCGCATCAAAATATTCATCTTTTTCAATGAATGTTGAGTCATCTGTGGGTACATATGAAGTGTGATTCATTGGCCCAAATGGTTTAGGTTTACATAGATCAGTGGCTCATTGATGGCCTTCCAGATGTTATTTTTGATTGGAATGTGTCCTTGATCAACAGTGAGACCCCCTTCGAAGCACGTGCGTTTTTAGGGACTCCACTATAAATGTGCAGGTAATTGCCAAATTATTCGATACCAGATCTTTACTTTTCGTCTCTGTTAATACGATGCAGTCAAGATTTAATTTTTCAACTTCGTTCAATATGTCTCCCATCTTCTGCCTACATCTTTGCACATTCCAGGTTCCGAAATTCATATTCATGATTCGTTGCTTTGGTCGTCGTCGTGTATTTCCATCCTTATTCCGAGGCTCATTTCTGAGATTTTTTGCACTAATAATTTTTGCTAGTGACGGGTCGCAAGCCCTTCGCCTAAACCCCCATTCATGTAGGACCTCTGATGATTTGTGATCAAGGTTTCCTTCCTCTAGCCTTTGATGAGACCAATATCCATCTGCAAGGCAGCAGCTTCGCAAAATACCTTATTTATATTACCCTGTGTTTTTGTAGAAATTATATATTTTTTATATCTTCTTTAGTGTAGAAAATATAGTCATTGTAAGTTTTCAAATTGTCTCCCTGTATACCTACAGATCGTGCCTAGATGTAACGAAACATCTACTTATTTCTTCTTCTACCGTTATCATAATCATCAAACTTAATTTACAAAATGTTTGTATTAATCTATTTGGTCGTGCACATACTTATGAAAAAATACTCACCATGTATCAGTGTGGCCAGTCCTCCAAATATAAAGACAGCTTGGGAAATGACATAGGTTGGTTCGTATTTCCAGTGAAGCTTTGGATCGGTAATGCAGACAAACCAATCTAAAAACTTTTTAATTGTTGACAATTTCACATCGGGCGCCCGGAAAAATACAGTTTTATCGTATCAGGTCTAAAACCTTGTATAACAAACGGGCATTGGAAAATTAATTTTAAGGCTTGAACATTGAAAATACCAATGAATATATTATGTTACCATACACAAATTATTTATTTATTATATATATATTTTTTCATAGCATATTTAATAGATGCAATCTTGAGTTCGGATCATGTTTTGAAATTACTATAGTAAATACCATTCTCAAGTGTATTATGTGGTCAAGTTTAGAAAACATGCACATCCTTAAATTTATGTATACGATACATATCACACTACAAAATATATCAAAAATGTACGTGATAATTAAAGGCAAAAGTATTGAGGTTAATAATTAATACTTACTCCATTGAATTTTAATTCAGAAAGTTCCGTTCCCGGAGTAAGTAGCTCGTCTCCAGTCATCGTTCTTATTTATTAAATATTATATTTTTGAAATCTGCTCGTATTTTTACCATTTTATTCAAACTTTAAGATACCATGCCTTCGTTGTTGACCTTTCGTTAATTTCTGCCTCTTATCTTATCTTCAAGTACCTTCCAAATACTTACTGCTATGTTATTAAAATAATTGCTTTTAAGACAATGTAATTTAACAACACTGCAATGCATAAACAATTTCTTAGTTTTGAACAACAATATCACATTTGAATAATTAAATAAATTAAAATTAAGTGATGTTGATATTTAAAAGAAAAATACATAAACGAGTGGTGCTTCCTTTGAAGAAAAATAGAGCTTAAAAAATTTAAATCACGGTTTATTTCAGGCTTCATGATTTCAGTCATTGAACAAATGGCAATTTGACGAATAACCCCCCCCCAGCTACGACAAAAGTACATACAAATGATAAACAATTTAACTTTTTTTTATTTTTAGACCTAAACTAACCAATGGACTAGGACCTGTTTCGTGTAAAATATAATTTTCAAAATTATGGAATGAAAATACCGTCAAGAAGGGCAATGGGACAATTCGGCGCTGGCCGATTCGCCGCTAGTCCTTTTTGGCGCGAGATAGATATGCTGATACGTAAAAATTATTATTATTATTATTTGGATTACAGTGGCAGGCGGTTGTAAAACTGATGAAGCTGTTGTTCCATTGTCATACGATATAGTGGTTGGTGCCGACACAGTATCTTGACGTAGCGAGTTCAAAAAATGCCCTATACGGTTCACCAAGAAGTTTTTCCTTGGCAATCTTTCTGACCTCTCCTTTTCAAACTTCTTGGAGTGTTCTCGAAGATGAAGATTTGAGCTTATGTGGAAAATGTCTGTCAATTTACACTGATATTAACCACTTGTTATTTTGAAAGTCTCAATCAAATCACCCCTGTGCTTAATTTCTTTAAGAGATGTTAATTTAAATTTTAGTAGTCTATCTGGATATATCAACTGTTTCAAGTCTAAAGGAATTTTTGTCACTCTGCACTGGACCCTTTCAAGTTGTTCTATTTCCTTGATATAATACGGATTCCATACGGTAAAAGCATATTCTATTTTGGGTCTTATATAACTTTTGTACAGGGTAGATATCATTCTTATGGAATAAGGAATGGTCTCTAAAGGCATGGTTTATTTTGCTCTTTTGGTTATTCTAGTTATGTGAGTCTCCCATTTTAAGTCTGTGGTTACTAAAACTCCTAGATCGTTTTGTTCATTAACTCATGTCAATGTAGAACTGTTTAGAATATAGTCTTTATTTGGGTTTATTCGGGCCGATTCTTAGAACTGTACATTTTGTGATGCCATTCAACTTCATCTTAAAATTGTTTGGGTTTTCTCTCCAATTAGAGCCGTTTGCTCTGCCTCCAGGGTGTAAGCAGCACAAGTGCTAGTTAAGTGACCCTAACGAAGCTGCAAAAAATCAACGGAAATTATATTGTCATCTTGTCAAAGTCAGTTCAAAGCTTGACAATCTGCAAGAGCTTTTTACTGTTTTATTGTATTTACTTTTTAGATATTTTCGTTCTTGACAACGGGAGCAGATTTGTTTCCCAAAACTTTGGGCATTTCCTCTTTTTCCGTTGATTTTTTGCAGCTTCGTTAGGGTCACTTAACTAGCACTTGTGCTGTTTACACCCTGAAGCCAGAGCAAGCGGCTCTAATTGGAGATAAATCCCAAACAATTTTAAGGTAAAACATGAACCATCCAGAACAATATAGAACATATCTACATTCAACTTCATACCCCATGTTTTTGACCATTTTCAATAGTCTATAAATCGGTCTGAAGTAGATCTGCGTTTATAGTGGAGTTTGCATATATTTTGCAATCATCTGCAAACATTTTAATGGTTGTTTGGATATGATCAACCAGGTCAAAAAGGTATATTATGAATAGCACTGGACCAATCACCGAACCCTGAACCACGCCACTGTTCACTCTATGAGGACTAGAAAGTTCTCCATTAACTCTCACCTGGTAAAATCTATCCTCTAGCAGATCTTTGATCAAGGCAAGCAACTTTCCTCTAACTTCAAGGTGCTCAAGTTTTTTTAATAGTAGGTTGTGTGGGACTTTGTCGAATGCTTTTTCGTAGTCTAAATAAATGACATCTATTAGTAGGACATTGTCATGTTGGTTTGTCCAGTCACTGAGACACTCCAAAAGGTTGGTAGTGGCCGAACGTCTTGGTAGAAATCCATGTTGAGCTGAGGGAATGTGATTTAATTCCTTATAGAAAAATATTAGTTCCTTCACTATTATTTTCTCCATATATTTTAGGGGGTTACAGGTAAGACTAATAGGGCGATAATTTTCCGGTCTGTGTCCATCACACAGTGGCGTGAAGATTGAATATTTCCAGGGTGTTGGAATTTTTGAATGATCAATATATTCCTGCATTACTTTTGCAAGCAAAGGACTAATTGTGGTGCTACAGTTTTGTAATAAAACTGTTGGAATTTCGTCAGGCCCTGGGCTGGTGTCTTTTTTCATACATTTGAGAGCTTGTTCTACTTTCTCACTTGTAAATTGAATTGTGTCAATTGATCTCTCGACTCTATTGCCATGTAAAGCTGGAATAGGGTATGCTTTACTTGTAAAGGCTGTGTCGAACTGGTCCGTAAATTTCTCTGTAAAGACTGTACCATTCAAAAACTGCTGAGTTGTTGGATCCTTCAGAGTTATGGTTGATACTTTCGGGTTTAAGTTTCGGCTAATATATTTGAACAGTCTTTTTGGTGAATCCGCATTTGCAAGGGCGGCGTTCTCATATTTCCTCCGGGCATCAAACAACTTTTGCTTAGTCTTGTTATTCTGCATCATGTAAGCTTGATATATGTCTGGTGTTTTATTTATTTTATATTTATCCCATCATAGTCTACACTTTTTGTCTATTTGTCTAAAAATATTGATTTATCCATGGTTTTTGTTGATTATTTTTTATAGACTTGGCCGGTATATATTGCTGTACTGCACCTTTTGTAACACACTGGAAGTCCTCAAATAGTGATCTTCCTTGTCCTATTGGCTGGAATCTAATGAAGTTACTTATTTCGTCATAGTTGGCAGTGTTAAAATTTCTTCTAGTTATTTTCTGTGTTTAAGTGGAATTTTTAGTTGGGTTTTTACCTTTATTACAACATGATCACTTCGACCAATTGGCGGTTAGTTCTGTGGTCAAATCGAAGTAGGGTCGTTACTTAAACCTCTGGTTATTTCTGTATCTTCTTGGGAAATTTACAATTTGATGCACGTTCGTTTCATGATACATGTCTAGAAATTCCTACGTCTTCTTATCCGGATGCACAATTGTTTGATTCTCCCAATTTATGTTCGGGTAGTTGAAGTCGGGTGCTTTGAAGTGTAGGCACTATTTATGTTGTTTATCATATACGCATTGGCCTCCTCACTGGTTGTAGCACCCGGCCTATAAATCTATGCAAGGGATATTTTTGTTTCTCCTATTTGGATATCTAGCCAAATTGCATTTATCGGTGCTTCCAATCCATGATCCTTAGCGATGCTACAGTTTATATTGTATCCACCAATTTGGTCCTTCACTAAAATACATACACCCTCACCCTTCTGGTTCGGTTTATTAAGCCACTACACATACTCTCCCGCAACCAGGTTTCTGTAAGCAATATGAATGTGGGATCTGAAGATAGAACTCTCACTTTCCATTCTTCGATCTTGTTTACAAATGAGTTTAAATTGGAGTACCAAAACATGACTTCAACCACCCCAGACATATTTAGTTTTTTTTTTCAATTCTTTCAATGAATTTAGGTGTTCTACCAATGTATTTTATAATTAAATTGGTTTTACCTTCGGCTTTCTGTTTCTCTAGCTCAGTCAGAGTATCTCTTAAGAATTTCCTTTGGGCCTCTATTTGGTCATTCCTCATATAGATAACTGATTGTTCTTTAAGTACTTTTTTACGTTTCAGAGCTTGCAGTGCTTCATCTTTCGTTGAAAGGATCACCTTCAGTGGCCTTTTCCTGTCTGTGGCCTCTCTACCAAGTCTGAACAACTTCGCTGCTTCCGGCAGAACAATATTCATTTTTGAAAACAACATTGTAATTTTCTCTCTATCTTCTATTGCTTTTTCGTGTGGGCTGTTCTTTTTGGGTTCTTCAACACCAAATATTAGAACATTTGTGGCACGATGTTCCCTTTCTTTCAATTCAGTTAGAGTTGGTTCGATTGCTGTCTGTGGTATTTGGATTGTCTCTACTTGTTTTTCAAGCTTCTTTAGTACCGGCGTAGCGAATTCCTGGTAATTTTTTGTTGACTTGATTAACCTCGTTCTTGACTTCACTTATCTCTTTCCTAGTCGCTTCATTTTCTTTTTTTCTTCGCTCGATCGAGCCCCTGAGTGACTCTACCACTATCTTAAGGGTCGTCACGGTTTTTGCCGTGGCATCTCCTTGTTCTTTAGTTGCTCTTAGTTCTGTGTCAGTACTTTCCACGCTATGCTGCATTTTGGGTAGTTTTTTAAGAGTTTCCTTGCAATCCGGACAGACATACAACGTAGCTCGTGATGGGCTTGGAACAACTCTTACTTCCTGTGTCATGTCCTTTGTAGGTGTTTATTAGTGACTTAAATGTAGCAACACACAAATAAAACAAATTGGATGTCACAATTTTTTCAAACTTAAAAACTTTTTTGTTTTTTAGTGAATTTATAGTGTCACGCATCTCAATGAGTGTGACCTCCGTGAAACGAAATATCTCTTGAGGGGTGTTAAAGTTATTATCTAGAGGGTTAAGATTGGAAGGATCAATATTCTGCTGAAGGTCATCAGCAACATTTACAAAAAAGTTATTGAAACTATCAGGGCTGATGGATATTTCAGTCCGAGGTTTTCGTGACTTTCTACGATATTCAATAATAATTTTCCACATGAAACTTATTGGATTTGGGGCATTTTTTTATCAGATTATCATTTTCAGTTTTCTTAGTGGGGGTAATTTGGGCTTTATACCACTTTCTGTATTCATTCCTGTAATTAGTTAACCACGGGGAAGGATACTGCCTACAAAAATCATTTAGAAGATGCAGGTGTTCTCGCATTGATTTTAGGTTATTATCAAACCCGTTTGTAGTATGAGCCTGATTACCTTTTTTGACAAAATTTTTTATTGGAAATGCCTCATGATATGCCTGTGTCAATACATTCATAAATATTGAGCATTTTTCATCTGTACCACAGTCCTCATTTAAAAACTTCCAATCTATTCCCTCCACCAAATCAAAGAACATATGTTTGCCTGTCTGTGTTAATGGCCTTCTTGTTACCCTGGCCTTGTCATGAGTAGTACTGCCAAAAGAGACAGGAATGACAACTAGCTGTCCGAGGTGACCAGAAATTCCAACATCAAGCAAAGAAACATCAAAATCATCAACACAGAAGTTCAAGAATACACCGTCTAGGCAGTTTTTTTGCCTCGTTGCACCCGTTATGATTCTCAATAATCCAAAAGATTTCATCATATAATTTATTTCGGTGCACTATCGCTCCTCCCCGTGCCAAAGTGTACGTTAAAGTCGCCCACAATGATTATTCGGTTATTTTATTTAATATTCGTTCTAATATTTCTATAAAGGTGTCAAGACTGCCCGAACGCGATCTGTAAAGTGTTATTATAAATATTTTATGGGATTTCAAAAAGAAACTACAAACTTCGATACACTTCTCAACGGCCAAGGCATTTATATCACTCGTAGGTAATGGCATCACAGGTTGGGTTCACCATTATCACTGTTCCCCTCTAAACTGATATCTACAGGTACCTGCTGCAACAGAATATTATCCCACATGAATGTGCTCTAGCTCGTCTTTCTTAAGCCAATGTTCTGTTAGGCATAGAACATTGATTTCTCTGTCCATCAAAAAAGCTTCCAGCAGATTTGTTTTGTTTTTTATTGTTTGAATAGTAAGATGGAAAAGTTTGAGGGTAAACTTGTCAACTTTTAGGATTATTGAGCCCTTGCTTGTTGTGGGCGCTGTGTGGGCGAACAAGAATTCCAGCTGGCCAGTTGATAGAATGTAGTCTTTGTGCTTCTTAGGTACTCCTAGTTTAAATGAGCTTCTACTCCTATCTCTTTTTGTTATAATTTTTTGACAAACACTTTCTTCATTTAGATCGTTTCTGCTTAGAAAGGCTATTATATCATCGGTTTCTGTTTTTGTATCAAAGCCAGTAATGAAAACCCATGTCTTTTCTTCTGCAATCTTTAGGATAGTTTCATTTTTTTTTTCCTTGCAATAGAGTGGGTCTGCTAGTTGGCATCTCCATGCGTTTTATGACTTTTACCAAATGAAACACTTTGTATTCCATGCAAAATTTAATCCAAAAGGACTTCTTATAAAAGCATAACAGAGCGCTTTCGGCCTAAGCCATCATCAGTGTTACTTGTCATTGGACCTGAAGAACATATCGACGAAGAGTAAACAAACAACACCAACAAACAATGGTCAAATCACAATTAAAAAGTCAAAAGTCACATTTTAAAAGGCAACATAATTTTAAAACGGACAATGCCCAACTACGTTTTACGTGGAACGACAAAATGTTCCGTTCTACGTAAAACGTGGTTGGGCATTGTCCGTTTTAAAATTATGGTGCCTTTTAAAATGTGACTTTTGACTTTTTAATTGTGATTTGACTATTGTTTGTTGGTGTTGTTTGTTTACTCTTCGTCGATATGTTCTTCAGGTCCAATGACAAGTAACACTGATGATGGCTTAGGCCGAAAGCGCTCTGTTATGCTTTTATAAGAAGTCCTTTTGGATTAAATTTTGCATGGAATACAAAGTGTTTCATTTGGTATGATTCATACATGCACACAGCCACCACTCTTCACTTATTTTTTGACTTTGTTCTTAACTTGAATCCATTTTTGATCGTTTAGTTCAATTTGTCCTATTTGCTCGTTTCTTGTAGAGACTATCCTTTTCGCATCCTTTTGGATGATAACTGTTTTAGAGGTTATATTTATGTCAACCTTGCTGTTGAATCAGAATCAGCTTTATTCAAAATTGACATTATTATGCTTATAACTAATCTTATTTATATGTGTATAAATGTTCTCGTTTCGCGAGTTTATCTTCGCACTTTTGTTGCGCGAACTCACTCGCGTACTAAACATCTACGGCATTATTGGGCAGATGTAGGCCCTTCTAAGATTAGTAGCCAGCGGTCAAGTTATTTTAAAAATTACTTGGGATATTCCCTTCAATTTAGCTGCTTTGTTAGTTTGCCTAGAAGGCTGTGGTGATCAGATGAGTTTTATTTAAGTGTTGGTCAAGCCTAGGGAACGCAGGAAAAAGTTTATGTCTCAAAAAAAACCTGCTTAAAATTAGATGGACGCACAACATGTAACATTGATAAAGTCCGTTCAAGTCTATTGCGCTGTTACGTCATATCATTCCATCTTTCTTTATGCAATGAACGTATGTACTAAATTGGTCCGTCAAATTGGAATCTTTGACATCGATTTGCGTCAATGTCAAAATATCATAACGAAAATAACAGATTTAATTCATTTATTGATTTGTTGGTAGTTTTGGTGTGTTTTACGTTAATAATTGCTAATAAAAATCGTTTTGAGATGCCCCACCGGTTCAGTGAGAAAGAGCAAGCTTTAATTTTAAAATTAGTGCATTATTTCACACGTGAAAAAGATGCTGGTAGGCCACTTTTACCCTGGAAACGTGTGCACAATGTAAGTAATATTTTTTTTCTTCAAACGTCAGTAAATCCGTCATTACTCGACTGTGTAGGCGGCCGTGAAGTTTCGTTTTTCCTCCGCCGGAGCTTTACTTTTCACTTTTCCGCCGGCGGAGGTAAAAGTGTTGTCATAGCAACATAGATACAATACAAACAAACATCAAAATAAGCGTCAACAACTCAAGATTTATTAAACTACAATTTGTATTTATCACTCAATTTGTGACTGCATTTCTAAAAATCACTAATTTAGGAACAAATTGGTTATTATTTAATCGAACTTACTCAATAACTGCTTATCAATACGGAATTAAAACGCAATCGGAGACGTAATCTTAAAGAAATAATTATTGTTGACAGTGTCCACTGACAGCTTGATGTTACATTATATTCACCGACACCGGTTTAAGCAAGGCCACCTACTACCGTGGTCTAAGCCGCCTTGCGAACCCATTTATCTTTAATAATAATTAGATATTATTATTATTAAAAAGAGATGTTTTTGCATTAATTTGTCGAAATTTGAAGAAAAAACAGCATATTTTATTTGGAGGAAAAGTTACTTTTCATGGCTTGCTCTCTATTACCAGCCTCACTCCGTTCGGCTGTTAAACACGAGCGCGCCATGAAAAGTATCACTTTTCCTCCATATAAAATAATATACTATTTTCATTTATTTGATAATACTAAAAACTGATATCCCTAGAAAAAATGTATTTTTGATGTGTAAACATCTTACGCGGCGATATGAGGACAAATCTCGGCAAATGAGACGGAAATGCGCAAACCACTTCTAGCCGCTAGGGCGGTATTATATACAATTTTGTCATTTAAAATCGTTTTAAATGGATTTTAGACGATAAAAAGGCATAATTTTAAATTACACAAAAGTATTATTTTTTAATTATTATATTCGTAGTGTATTTGGATCCATAGCACAGCTTATTTTTAATGGACGGTTGAATTTAAAATTAATTTTCGCTTCAAAATCCACGACAAATTCGTCCGAAGCCATGGCTATCGGCGTAAAAAAGTCCGAATTTTCGGATTTTTATACAATTTTGCCATTTAAAATCGTTTTTAAACGGATTTTAGACGATAAAAAGCATATTATTATTTTAAATTAAACGAACTGCCAAAACTATCATTCAGATGCCCAGACGCAACAATATTGCCATAGCCCTCTTCTAAAATTTGAAAAAGTTGGTTTTTGACTTTCCCAAATCAAAGGATATCGGCGCACGATTACTAGGTAAATAAGCTGTTGTATGTATGTTGATGTTATTCCTGGTGGCATTATATTTTCGTGTCGAATTTATGCATTTAATTAATCCACTCCGAAGCTGCCATAAGTAATAAGTATGTAAAACTAATAAAAACGGAACGTGCTCTGGAATAGAAAACAGATACAGAGACGTCTTTTGGCTAGTGTAAAAAATAACGTACGAGTCTATCTAAGACGTACGGATCTTTTCTTTTGACGTCAGAAATTCTGACGTAACAGCGCAATAGCCTTGAATGGACTTTATATACAATATATACAAGTATTTGGCATGATTGCCAATTGCAGTATGCACATCATCGTGTATATTCATACACGATGTGTACATGTTTGCCCTTAGGGGCTGGTTATAACATATAGTTGTTCGCTCGGAACACGCAGAGGTTGCCTGGGAGGGGATAGCACGCGCGGTTCCGTGGCTGCGGCGAGTCTGTATTCTGTATGTCTGGTCTTGTTCATGGTTGTGTGTGCAATTAATTCGAGTTTAATGTCTCGGGTGATGCGTTTTGTCTGTATGTTAGTCATTTAAGGTGGTCGAAGTTCTTGATAGAACAGGTCCGTGTATTTGTACAGTGGCCCGTGTTTGAGTCGTCGTAGTGGATTATACCGTATGTTAGCGATACCTGCGGTCAATTCTGACCCCCTGATACCGTATCATAGATCTTGCAAGAAAGCCTATTAATGTGTTGGTCTATATAATCAATGCTTGCCATATTATGTAACTCCGTGACAGGCACACGGTCCCATAGTGTCAGGAAGAAAGCAGCCCGCAGGTATCTATTCTGTATGGTCTGTATATGTTTCAAGTGTGTCTTCGCTACGGAACACCAGACTGGCGTTCCGTAGAGAAGCGTCGGTCTTATGATTGTTTTGTAGATTGTGAGTTTGTTAGTCGGGCTCATGTAAGATCTGGTTCTGATGAGAGGATTCAGACTTTTTTGCGTCAGTATGTTTTTAGCCCTTATTGCCGCGACGTGCTTGGAAAACATGAGTTTGCGGTCGAAGACTATCCCTAGGTATTTGACTGGGTCTTTCGGCATAATAGCCACATTGCCTATGACTATAGGCGTCAAATCAACGTTGCGCTTGTGTGTCAAGATACCTAGTTCTGTCTTCGCCGCGTTTAGGGTGATTTTCCAGTCCCTATAATAGGGGGCTAGAAGGTTGAGATGTTGCATGAGGTTATCCTTTGCTGACGTCTGACGATTGCGATCACAGGGCAAAGGAAGTTGAGGGGTGTGAGGGAAAGTCAGCTATATAATGACTGAATATTTTATATAATGACTGAATATTTGCGGCGATAATACTGTTCCTTGGGGCACACCAGACTTGATGCGCCTTGGCCCTGAAGTGCTACTGTGAACACGAACCGAGAAAGAGCGATTCGCAAGGTACGACGCAATGAGGGATGCTAGATGTAGTGGCATGCCATGAATAGCAAAAAGCTTGTACACAAGCCCATTGTGCCATACCCTGTCGAATGCCTTCTCTATGTCGAGCAGTAACAGTGCCGTTACCTTGCTCTCGTTGAAGCCATTGAGCGTCTTTTGCGCGACCTTCGCTGCAAGCATAGTAGTGCTATGTCCACAGCGAAAGCCGAACTGCTCATGGGGCAAAATCCTCAGATTTTCAACGACACTGCTAATTCTCGACATTATGAGTTTCTCGGCTACTTTGCCCAACGTGTCTAGTAGTGATATAGGGCGATATGAGGCTGTGAGTCTCGCATCTTTGCCCGGTTTAGGAAACAGTATTATCACCGCTTTCTTCCAGGGAAGCGGAAAGTGTTGTAGGCGTAAAATAGCATTTATGATGTGCATTAAGTGGATGACGGCTTTATTCGGCATATTCTTAAGAATATACGGAATGCCGTCAGGACCGGGGGCTTTGTTTCCGGGTAGGCGTGCGACAACCTTCTTGATTTCTAGTGAGGTGACAAGAAGTTTACCTAGTACCTCCGGGGCAATAGGATATTTTGTAGACGTAAAACTGTCCACTGCCGCGTCTACTACGTCGTGAAATGGTGTCAAGTTCGGTGCCTCGCTGAAGACGCCCTCCAGGTAGTTCGCGAAGGCCTCCGCTTTCCCGACGTTATCGGTAATTGTATCTCCTTGATGCAGAATTTCAGGAAATTCTGCGGGGCCTCCTCGAAGTCGCCCGGCGAGCTTCCACAGCGAGCCATCGTGACGGTTGATGGTATTGACATAGTCCATCCATTTATTATTCCTAAACGCTGCAATGCGAGCCTTTATCTCCGCAGTTACGGGAAGTGATTAGATTTGTGATGGGATCTGGAAGTGTGTCAGTGAACGATGGTTTACTGACAGTAGGACAAATTGCGTCTCTGACACGCTGGATGTTTGTGACTAGAGCTTGCACCTCGCTCTCGAGTTCTGGGATAGAGTCTATCTGTCTTGGAACAACTGTTGCTTGGCTAAGCCTCGCTCGGAACTCCCTCCAGTCAAGATTTTTGTAAGACAGGAAGGTCTCCTGTGCTACTTCTAGCCTAGAGCGTAGACTAATCTTGATCGGGAGGTGGTCCGAGTTGAGCTCGTCCAGCTCTAAGAGCTCTGAAGCATTAGTTATTCCTCGGGTGATAGCTATATCCAGGAACGATGGATTGAATCGGTTACCAGGATAATGTGTTGGATTTGGAGTTTGATGATAGACTAAGTCAATATTCTGCTTCACTAACCTGTGTAACGAGCGTCCGCTCCCGTTGGAAAAACCACGCCAATTCGCATGCGTTGCGTTTATGTCACCAATCAGGAGCGTCGTCCTGTCAGCAGGCAGCAGAGCAAGAATATCCTCTTCCTGGAGGCGGAGACCCGGGGGAGAGTAAGCGCCGACTATACGCAGGCCACCTTCCAGCTCGAGAGCTACATGCTCAATGATGGTCGTCAGGCCTACAACCTGCTTATAAAGGACTGACCTGTGTATCAGACAAAGACTTGTCTATCGTAGAATTTCAGCCTGAAACCAGCATCGATGTTGGTTTCAAGCAGAAATATTATGTGGAAATTCGGATTAGCATAAATGAAATTTTTCAGTTCTCCGAGTTTCGAGCGAATGCCATTACAGTTCCATGACAGAACGTTAATAGGCATCGAGTATACTATATATTATAACCATTGAAGTCCTCCGTGAAGAACTTCATAGAGGGCTGTAGAACCTCTATTTTATTTCCTTGACAGGATTCGAGAATATCAGCGTAGTCGGTTAAAGCACGGAGTAATTCATTGAAGTTTACTAAATTGTTAATGCGATTTACTGCATTTTGCAAGTTGTTTAAGTTATTTACGCTGTTTAAGATGCGATTAGGGTTATTGGATTGAGTTTTTATTACAGTGTTATTATTGGCCTTATTGTTTAAATTGGCTTATCTGCTGGAAGCTTTTTTAATGCGGCTTCTCTGGACGTGCCGCCTTTGTTACTTTGCCAGGCGGGGTTGGATGGGGGCGGTGCAGGTTTGAACTCTTGCTTTTTCGTCTGGTTTGTTGATTGAGTTTGTGTTTGCTGTATTTTATACAAATACACAGGACATGTTGCGCTTATTGCTCTGTGGTCTCCAAAGCAATTTGCACATCTGATTTCATTGCTGTTGCACTCTATGATCTGGTGCGGACCTGCACATTTAGAGCAGGCCCAGCTCCTTTGGCAGTAGGTCATAGAGTGCCCGTGCCCCTGGCATCTCTTACACTGCATTACAGTTTTGGTTGCTCTTCGGTTTTCCCAAGAGATCCTAACATGATTTAATAATCTGCAGTCTTGGTTCAGCTTTCGCAGTGTAATTGATGCGTCTAATACTACGAGATAAAGCGGGACTCTTGTCTTCTTCATCTCGTAG
>JAEQML010071397.1:0-16174 GCA_016904865.1 Pissodes strobi
TCACTTCTGTCGTGCGGTCTTAAGCACACACCAATTTTTTTTCTCTGCCTTACCGAAAAGGGATTTACCCTTCGCCTTGAAAAGTCGCTCAGGTACAACTTGTTCCAAAAAGGCAAGGAAACCACGCCTTCAAATTATCGCCCAACTGCCTTGCTTGGAATAATTTCCAAAGTCATGGAACGTGTAGTCAATCAACCACTACTTAAGTACCCCTAGACCAACAGAATAATTAGTGATAACCAATATACGGCTTTGGCAAAGAGAGATCGACGGAAAATATATTGGCCTATGTCACTCATATACGGGGTGTCAATTGAAAAACTTCCCACCCTTAATATCTTTTTTGCAGTTAAAAATATGCAAAATCGGAAAGACACGTCAATTTTATTTGTAAGGGGGACAATTTAAATGAATCTTTTTAGCATTCTGGTAGATGTCACCCTTAGAATCTTAAATGGGAATGGGGGTCAAGTGGCACATCGTTTTAAGAGGCGTTCAATTCTCTTTTCAGTGGTATCCTACTTTGTTGCTTTTTGTCCAGAGGTTTCCGAATAATCGCGTTTGAAAGTTGCAGAAAGGATTAATTGAGATTTAAGTTTTCAGGTTAGTGTTTACACAAAAATTATTGCATTGGGTGTCCTTGTAGTACAAATGATTAGATTAGGTGGCAACACAGGCGCAGCCAGACATTTTTTTAGGGGGGGGGGGGAATACTGGTAAACACAAAACATCATAAACATTAACGTTTTTCTCAAATTGCAGTAAGTGGCAACTTCCAAGGGGGGGGGCTCATGACCCTCCCCTGCCTCCCCCTCGCTAGGTCCATGGGTGTCACCGTTTTAAACTTTATTTGGGGTATGGCAAAGTAACCTCGAAAATTTACATCAAAAAATAATCTAATAAAATTTCTATGGTAATACGAGTACCTAGTTAATATGCGTTCATTCGATGTCTTATCACTGAAATTCCACAAAAAGCCTTGCTAATCTATTAACAAATTCTAAAAATACGTTGTATTTTAACAAAAAAAAAATGGTTAGCATATTTAAAAGATGTAGCCAAGACAGGAATATTATTGTTAATTGTATTGGCTGGCAGGAACGTCAAACTGGTGAGAGCAGTTTGATTACGGGGAGTGACGCCCCCGCCATTCCGAGTTGCCATGGGATATGGCGCATCAAATCCCATCGTCCTCCCACAGGCTGGAGAACACCAGAGTACAAAGTCTGGAGCTGATCAATGACAGTTTGTAACTAGAGGGGCTGCATTGTATTGGCTGGCAGGAACGTCAGACTGGTGAGAGAAGTTTGATTACGGGGAGTGATGCCCCCGGCATTCCGAGTTGCCATGGGATATGGCGCATCAAATCCCATCGTCCTCCCCCAGGCTGGAGCCCACCACAGTACAAAGTCTGGAGCCGATCAATGACAGTTTGTGACAAGAGGGGCTGCATTGTATTGACTGGCAGGAAAGTCAAACTGGTGAGAGGAGTTTGATTACGGGGAGTGACGCCCCCGCCATTCCGAGTTGTCATGGGATATGGCCCATCAAATCCCATCGTCCTCCCCCAGGCTGGAGAACACCAAAGTACAAAGTCTGGGGCCGATCAATGACAGTTTGTGACAAGAGGGGCTGCATTGTATTGGCTGGCAGGAACGTCAAACTGGTGAGAGCAGTTTGATTATGGGGAGTGACGCCCCCACCATTCCGAGTTGCCACGGGATGTGGCCCATCAAATCCCATCGTCCTCCTCCAGGCTGGAGAACACCAAAGTACAAAGTCTGGAGCTGATCACTGGGGAGTGATCCAACAAACCCCATTTTTACCCCTGTCAGACTAGGGACCGCCAAAGGAATGAGTCTGAGGCCGATGCTTCGAGTGGAAGCGGCCCTAGGTGGTAGATGCATAAGCCTACTCGCATCGTCCGGTGAAAGACCACCCCACCAGAATTGGGCAGCGCGAAGTGGTTTTCCCAAATCACGTTCCGCTTCCGCGCTGGTGGTCCCGGGTTCCACAGTAGGAATATATGGACATGATGGTGCTTCCAGGATCAAAATATTCCGGAAGTAAACTCCCCGGCCATTCAGATCTCCGGGCGCTGGGTGGCCCTGGGAGCCCTTCATTCTGCATTTCGCAGACAGCAAAGATACCGAACCAATTTAGAATAGATTTCTGCAACATAAGAGGCCTAAATACAAACATAAATTCGGTACACCAACATCTACAAGCAAATAGACCACACATATTAGCCCATACAGAAACACAAGTATGTTCTACAACAACAACAGTGAACTACCTCTATCCTGGTTACGACTTACATACCCGATTTAGATATAAGTTCGGAATATGCCTTTTTGTCCGAAGCGACCTTTCATGTCACCGCGAGGAAATACTCGAACCGAACAACCTTGACGTCATGTGGCTCAAGTTCACCGCCAGGGGATCAACCAAGTTTATATGTTGTCTCTATCGCCCTCCGAGCGATAGAGCCTACCAAAGCTTTTTCTCAACACTAGCTACCACTTTTGACTCAATACAGGTCGATCACCCCAGTTCAGAAATAATCGTTCTGGGAGACTTCAATGCCCACAACACCAACTGGCTCAAACATCACAACAAGACCGACAATGAAGGTAGAGAAGCTGAAGCATTTGCCATCAGCTGCGGGCTTACTCAACTTGTAGACGAACCAACTCGAATCTCAGAGAGGGGCGAATTCGCCGCCCTCCTGGATCTTTTTCTGACCACCAATCCTGACCAGTACAAGGTCACCGTTGGTCCGCCATTAGGTACCTCCGACCACAAACTTATTACAACGGTTTGTGAATTGCCACCCATACAGAAGGATGCACCATTGCCTCGCAAAATCTGGCATTACAATTCTGCAAACTGGGACGACCTAAGGCAGTTCTACCTAGATTTTCCTTGGCTCGACGTCTGCTTTGCCACTAACGACCCGTCAGACTGTTGCGAAGAGATCATGCAAGTAATCTCCTCAGGAATGGAAGCATACATCCCAAATTCCATCAAGTTACCATCAATAGGAAAGCCCTGGTTCGACAAAAGATGCGAAAGAGCTGTAGGAAGGAAACAGCAAGCCTATAAGTACTGGCAGCAAAATCA
Organism: Pissodes strobi; assembly: GCA_016904865.1. Classification (NCBI taxonomy): domain Eukaryota; kingdom Metazoa; phylum Arthropoda; class Insecta; order Coleoptera; family Curculionidae; genus Pissodes; species Pissodes strobi. The sequence continues at coordinate 3,124 of JAEQML010071397.1, forward strand.
GACCGCTGAAAATCGCAATTATTTTATCGAAGCGAGAAACGAGTGCAAGCGTGTGATCGACGAAACTAAGGACAAACACAATCAAAGGATCAGGAACAAACTTTTGCAATGCCCCAGTGGTTCCAGGAATTTCTGGTCGGTAGCAAAGGCAGTAAGTAACAACTTTACAAAAACGTCTCTCCCACCTTTGACGGACGAACGTGGCATCACGGCGACTACAGCCAAGGAAAAAGCAAACATGCTCGCCAAAATGTTTTCATCGCACTCTACCTTAGACGTGCCCCAAGGCAAGACTCTCCCCACTATACCGAACATCAACACTACCATGGCAGAAGTCAAGTTTTCTCACCGTGATATTCGCAAAATCCTTAAAGAACTAGATACGTAAAAGGCATCAGGACCGGACGGAATACCTGCCATCGCGCTAAAGAACTGCGCCGACGAACTAGCACCCGTTTTTTCCAGGCTTTATTCTCTTTCTTACAGAAAAGGGATTTACCCATCCTCTTGGAAAGTCGCTCGAGTGCAACCTGTTCCAAAGAAAGGCAAGAAAACCACGCCCTCAAACTATCGCCCAATTGCCTTGCTTCCAATAATCTCCAAAGTCATAGAACGTGTAGTCAACCAGCAACTACTCAAGTACCTCGAGAGCAACAGAATAAGCAGCGATAATCAATACAGCTTTCGCAAAGAGAGATCGACAGGAGATATATTGGCCTATGTCACTCATATATGGAGTAGGGCAATTGAAAACTACGGAGAGTCTCGAGCGATTGCGTTGGATATTTCAAAGGCATTCGACAGAGTTTGGCATGACGGACTGCTCAACAAACTGCCGTCCTTGGGACTGCCCGCCTCTCTCTGCAGCTGGCTGGCCAGTTTCCTTAAGAACCGATCCCTACACGTTGCAGTCGATGGACACATCTCGGAAACATTCACCATCAACGCGGGCGTGCCTCAGGGCGCAATACTTTCACCAACTCTGTTCCTCATCTATATTAATGACCTGCTGATCGAAACGAATAATCCTGTTTACAGTTTTGCAGATGACAGTACCCTTGTCTCCCACTTTAGATCAGAAAAACCCTTACCAGCGACTGAGACTCATCACCGCAGACAGGAGCAGATTACAGCAATTAATCAAGACCTGGAGAAAGTTCAAACTTGGGGCGACCGAAATTTGGTCCAGTTCAATGCAGCAAAGACCCAAGCAGCAACGTTTACAAAGAGGGCCAATACAGCGGGCCCTGACATCATTATGGCAGGATCGACCATCCCTTCATCCTCGTCAATCGGGCTGCTGGGTGTCTCGATCAACAGCAATATGTCATGGCATGACCATGTTGCTAACATCGCAAAATCAGCCTCCCAGAAGCTTGGTGCGCTATTTCGCAACAAAAAACTCTATACACCGCAGCAGTTGCTCTTGCTGTACAAAGCGCAAATAAGACCGTGCTTAGAATATTGCTCACATATCTGGGGTGCCGCACCAAAGCATACCCTAAAGCTGCTGGATTCCATTCAGAAGAGGGCTGTGCGTCTCGTCGGCGATCCGGAGTTGACCCGGAATCTGGATAGTCTGGAACATCGCAGACATGTGGCCGAGATGTCTCTGTTTTACAGATACTTTCACGGCAGATGTTCCCAGGATTTGGCCCGCATAATCCCGCCCCTGACAACTCCTGTCAGGCAGTCCCGACAGACGGCAGGAGCGCACCAGTTCGTCGTACAACTAGAAACACCTAGAACATCGCTTTACCAGAACTCCTTTGTCTGGCGCACTGCATCACTGTTGAACTCACTTCCAGGACATCTGTTTCCCACTAATTACAACCTACAAATATTCAAGAACCGTGTCAATCAACATCTTCGCACACACACCGCTCGTCGAGCATCATAGGATCTCCGTTTAGTGTGTGTGCCACTGCCATAAAAAAAAATCGCGTTTGCTTGTTGGGCTGTTCAGTGATAACTTCTATTAAGTGCATAAAGTGTGAGAATGGTTTATTCTCTTCAAGAAAGAACTGAAATTATTTTCATTTATGAAGAGGTTGGAAAGTGCGCAAGAACGACGGCATCGGCTTTCAAAGAAATAAATCGAAATCGTGAAGTAAGTCGCAGATATGTGCCGGATTTAGTGGCAAAGTTCTCCGAAACTGGTTAGAAAAAGAAATAACCTACGAGTGATGAATGAAAGAGCTCAAATTGAGGTTTTGGGATTATTTGCTGCAGAGCCCACCAACTGCTTGCGGACAGTAGCAGGACAGACAGAAATATCACACAAGATTGTAAGAAAATCACTTATCACCCATGAGCTAGAAACTCAAATTGATGCAGAGGGTAATTCAGTTTTACATGAGGATTTGTTAACATTCCAGCAGGATGGTGCTCCACCTCATTAGTTTCTTCAGGTCCGACAGTGGTTAAACGAGAGATTCCCGGATAGCTGGATGGGCAGAAGGAGACCAATTGAATGGCCTCCAAGATCACCGGATTTAACACCCTTAGACTTCTTTCTTTGGGGACATCTTAAATCCATTGTTTATAAAGCACACCCTGCTGATATTGATGATCTTAAAAGGCGAATTGCAGCAGAATGCCGGTCAATTCCCGGTGAAGTTTTTCCGAAATGTTAGGCAGCAGTTTGAAAACAGAATTTATTATTGTTTACAGAAAATTGAACAACATTTTGAACAATTTATAAGATAGTGCGTAAGTAGATCCCATGTGTTTTATTGTAGAAATTTCTCATCCGCAAATAAAAAGTTAATTTGTAGAAGTAAAATAATCAATAAATAAGAAATCATTTGTTTATACTGGATTTTCTTCCCGTTATTCAACGATTTTAACGGTGTAACCTACTCTTCTAATCATTTGTACTACAAGGAGACCCAATGCAATAATTTTTGTGTAAACACTAACCTGAAAACCAAAATCTCAATTAATTGTTTTTTGCAACTTTGAAACGCGATTATTCGGAAACCTCTGTAAAAAAGCAACAAAGTAGGATACCACTGAAGAGATAATTGAACGCCCTTTAAAATGATGTTCCACTTGACCCCATTCCCATTAAAGATTCTAAGAGTGACATCTACCCCTCCTAGGGGGTTGGAACTAGAAGGCTAAAAATAGTCATTTAAAGTTTTCCCCTTTCCGATTTTCCATATTTTTAACTGCAAGACAGATATTAAGGGTGGGAAGTTTTCAAATTGACACCCCGTATGGAGTAGGGCAATTGAGAACTACGGAGAATCTCGAGCGATTGCGCTGGCTATATCGAAGGGACTCGACAGAGTTTGGCATGACAGATTGCTCAAATGCAAATTGTTTCCACACGCTTTCCTTGGATCACTTTGTGTTACTTGGAATTGAATTTTCTACTTCTTCTCTGTATTTTCTACCTTTTCTTCTCCAAACCATAACATTTTTGAACTTTCACACGAAATAACTTACAATTAACTGGGTAGAAGTGACTTAAGGAATGTGCAATAATAAACTATCATTCATGACCGACTTTGATTTTTAATTACTTTAAAAAGTGTTTGGCTTGATATTAAAATTGTTAAATATTTTTTTACAAATTATGTTGGTGTGAAATTTTCTTACCGAATCTGATCACGAATTATTCACCGGAAATATTTTTTCGCACACGATTTTTTATGAATATTATCGTATCCTACTCAAAACAAATTTTCGGTAATAATTCAAAGAGTGGAGCAATTAAGTGATAATATTCAATAAGTATTTTGTTAGTGTTTCTGTCCAGTCTTTGACAAGAGGTGTATTAGCATTTATTTAATGATGGTTTTCAATTATATTAATAAGTATAACTAGGCTAATTAAGCCATTTTTTTCTTTGTTTATCTCTAGACATGGGTACAAGTACAATTTCAACATATCACAGTTAAGTACCGTGAGTTATATTTGTCACCTATATTTTAAAATTACTTCTACTATTCGCAAAACAATATATACAACATAAAGATAATGATTATTTATCTGGATCGCTCAGTAATGCTTATAGCTTCTAGATAACGAAGCTTCGTTATTAAACTTTACCGCAATAAGAGTTTGGAAAATCCACCAACTAAATCTATTCTAGCCTTAGTAACGTCAAGCCTATCTCGTTTAAAGTATGATTGGCATGTAATTATCGTAAAATCCTATTAACTGTTCTATGCTTCAGTTGAAATTATGTGTCGCCCAATATAGTAGTAACAGCTTTCAGTTTAAAACTTTTTGTTATTCATATGTTATTATTTAAGCTAGTTATGACGAAAAAATTCTGTGTTAAACAAATTTAAAGAACATAAACATAAAAGAGAAAGAGTAAAATGTTAAATATTTCCACCCATACAAACCGTACATTGACAACTTGCTTACAGATGTAATACACCTAAAATATTTATAAGATTGAAGTCATCAAAACACTACCCAAAAATAAAATGCCTAAAAGATGTTTTTTAATAGAAAGAAAATTGGGAAAACACTAAGCGTACTATTGATCTAATATATGACCGGGCTAATGGGATTTTATATATTCGCTGGGCTCATAGTGCAGTCGTCGTTCCAGAACTAAATGTTTTGGACTGGAACCCTTAGGAACCGTCCGTCGGTATTCAAATACCGAAAAAAAATTTATCAGAGTATCTCGACTACATTTATTTGGCACTTATAATTCTGATATGGTTCACATCGATTTCATAGGTGAGAATATATTAAGGAACCGCATTGGTGTAAGAATAAAAGAGTGTTACGTAGGGGTTTGGAACCTTTGGCAACATACACTAAAACAGAGTTTTATCCACACACTGTTATAGGGTCCGGATGCATTTTTCTATACGCCACACGTGATCGCAACTTGCCATATGACGACTGCAATATAAATGTTAGATTTATAGTACCCCCGTTACTATCTCATATTATCAGGAAAACGTTTCGTTTTAAAATATTTGAACACTGCATGCCTTGCATTTTAAGATCCTTTACACGAGTAGAGCACTATGTAAAAATCGGCCTCTCATATTGGTTGATCCGCATGGCCCTCCGCTCGCTTCGCTCGCTACGGGGGCTCAAGAAAAGGAAACTAACCAGGTGCTAACCCAAACTAACCCAAGACATACCTAAAATCAAGGAAAAAAACTGTTTAGAAACATAATCTTTAAAAAATATATAAAAAAAGCAACGGGGTTTGAACCCGGGCCGTCCAGGTGAGACCCAACCATCTGAACCTCTCGACGACGAGAGCTCTTGCCACAAACTGATTGCATCACGAAGACATATTTTACCCTTCGCTTGCTCCGAAACTAACCCAAAACTATATTTATATTACAGTCGCCTTATGATCCGATACGATCACGTGTGACGTTTAGAAAAATGCGGCCCGCATTCGATTAAATTATCCCATTAACAGAATCTTATATCCCTAACAGAATCTCAAGAAATCCATTATCTAAGATGGTAACACAAGTGATGGTAACACAAGTTAAAAACACTATGAAGAAATGTAGCATCCTTATTTCAGATCAAAATAGATACAAATTATCTGTGAATATTCCTACTATGCCGGAACTTCCCATGATTCATAAACTTGGGAGGGCAATGCGTCCCATAGTCTGAGTTTGAAATTTTACCTATAAAACAACAGAATTCAGGAGTACTAAAATCCTTAGATTTCATAAACAAAATTAAAGATACTGATTAATGAAGGTTAAATTTTCATCTCGTTGGATGTTATCGCATTGTTCCTTAGTGTACCAATCCCACAGTCCTTGCAAGAATATTTAACTTTAACCAAAGTTTGCATGGATCAAAATTATTTTCAATATAAAAATAACTATTACGAACAACTTAAAGGAATGGGCAACTGTTTAACGCCGTTCTTAGCTAATCTTTTCATCAGTAAATTTGTAAATGAAATCAGCCAAGAGTTCGAATATTTTGGGGGTATGATACATGGTGTGGATGACATTTTCGCGATTTTCGACACAAAAACCGCTAGTATTGAAAATTTTGTAACACAACTAAACAACCGTTTCCCCACCATTAAATTTACATATGAAGTTGAGAACAATGGCCCGATACCATTTTTGGATACTTTAGTGATTAGGAACGATAATAACATACTAGAATTTGATATTTACAGAAATAATACTGCCACTAACCAATGTATTTCTAATGACTCCTTCCACTGCGACCAACACAAAATGGCCAGCTTTCATTTTTTAGTACACCGTTTGGTTAACTTTCCTCTTAGCAGAGAAAGATTTAATAATGAAAAGGAATCAATTAGGAATATAGCGAAAGTTAATGCTTTTAATACTAACTTAATAAATAAACTAATTAATAGGCATTTGTTTAGAAAGTCCATTCGTAATTCCACTTCTTTCGTTAATCAGGATGAAAAGAAAATACAAAATATGTTTTGGTACTGTATAATCCTCAGTATACCAGACTTAGTTTAACATTAAGAAATTATTAGGTGGCTCAAAGGACAAAATTGAAATATTAGAAAAAAGTGGAATATATGAAATTGGATGTATGGATTGTAACCAAAAATATGTTGGGCAAACTAGACGATCTATACAGACGAGATTCAAAGAACATATAGCTCATTTAAAGTATGGTAGAACAGAAAAATCAAGTGTTGCCGATCATGCTTTTGATAATAATCATAGAATAACCATGGAAAATTTAAAATTAATTCATAATATAACTGATAGGAGATTATTAGACGCATATGAAAGAATAGAAATTATTAAATGTAAGAATAGTTTAAATAGCGATAGAGGACCTATTCCGTATAGTCCATTGTATTGGTTGATCAAGCGTGACAAGTAGGATTCCAGGATTGGTTCGTTTTAGTTGCGCTTGATTAAGCAAACAGTAGTATAAAAAGAGAGTTAGGTAGATTTTAATTTCAGTTTTTATCATCTCCTGATGATGCTAACATGGTTAACGAAACGCGCCTCGAGTGCAAAAATTCTCTTTCGGTATTGTGGATAAAACTCTGTTTTAGTAAATGAGTGTTGTTGGATTATATTTACTTGGTTAGTGGATGCTTGGCAACTCCGCAAACATTTTGGCTGCATTCTATTGCAACTTCAGTTTAGAAAATAAACTGTTATATTTTGTGAAAACTTTTGGGGTGCTGCCAAAATCACTTGGTAGAATGCCAACATCTTGCAGCTCAGTTTCTTCAATAAGACGCAAGGAATTATTTGATTATTCGAGTCCTACAATCGACGACGTTGTGCTGGAGAAGGTTGTTCTGGGGTAGGTACAACAATGTGCCAAAAATGCAACGTGGTACTTTTAGTTGATTGTTTTTTATATTCCACAGCGAACAGATATTTCTTAATCTCAAAATGTTTCAGAACAGTTACCTATACAGTGAGGACATAAAGTCCGTCGCCCCCCCTTTAACTTTTAAACCGTTTGGTATACTGCGATGAAATTTGGAACGGTGTTCTACGGGACAATTTTCTATTTTTTGAGCAAATAATGACAGATTCAAATGTCAAGTTGATAGTTGGGCGTCCTTTCGGAATATTTTTTTAAATGAATGGATTGGTCATGTGACACGTCATTTTGAAGGTCTTTTTATGCTTAATTCAACCCTCGACTTTGAAAACATTTGATTCATACATCCTTAAATAGCGACTAATAACAATGTTTTAAGCAAGTTTATTAGATAAGTACCTAATTACGAAACTAATTGAAAATGATGTTATAATAATTGAGGAAAACACAAAAAACGTCAAATTTTCATCTTAAAAGATGTTGAAAATATCCCTGGACCTCTTGACAAAAGAACATTCTGTTAGAGAATTCTTCCTTAACATTGTGGAGGGTTGCAGGGATTATTCCCGCACACACATCGATGATGCGTTATCGAAGTTCATTCAGAGAATCCGGAACCATTTTATAAACCTTAGATTTCACGTAGCCCCATAGAAAGTAATCAAGGGGTGTCAGGTCCGGTGAGCGAGCTGGCCACTCTGTTGGACCTCGGCGACCAATCCACCTGTCCGGATAAGTTGCATCTAAGTAATTTCTAACATCTCTAAAATAATGGAGCGGGGCACCATCCTGTTGGAACATAATGCCAAATTGGAATTCAAATGGATTTTGTGCAACGCCTTCAATATGTGAAATGATGGTATCTTGCAGCATTCGAAAATATGTGGGGCCGTTCAAATTTCCGTCTAAAAATATGGGACCTATAATATGGTCACCCAAAATGCCCGCCCGAACATTTGTTTTTTGAGGAAACTGAGAATGTCCTTCGCGAAATAGATGCGGGCTTTCATCACCCCAATACTTGCAGTTTTGAGTGTTAACTGTTCCATTTAAAAAAAAGGTACTGTCATCGCTAAAACAAATATGCCTCAGATAATTGGGATTTGCTTCAATCCTTCGTGCCATAATCTCGCAAATCTCTAATCGCCTGTCAGGATCATCTTCTGTTAATTTGCGGACCATTCTCATCTTATAAGGATGACATTTATAACTTTTTAAAATCTCCTTAAAGAATGAATATGAAATATTGCATGCAGGCTACTTGTTTAGTACTTTGCTGGGGGTTATTTACCATTTCAGCTACGACCGGCACTTGCACGTTTTCGCTCATTTTGGGCCTTCCAGATCTTGGGGCATCTTTTACCGTACCTAATACTTGAAATTTTGACAAAAGCTTCTGAAAGTATTTCCTGCACATTGGCCGTTCAGGAAAACGTTCATTGAAGATGCGAACTGCAGCGTGATAATTCCGATTAGCCTCGCCAAAGATGATAACTGCTTGTATTTTATCTTCTAGCGAATGCGACATTTGAATTAAATGATATTATCGAAGTTTTTAGAACACTTGACAGGCACGTTTTAAAATGACAAATATCAGGAAACCATGGCAACTACAGTTAATTGTTGCATCTGGTGGTATAAAAGGTACATACCGCCTGAAACTAGACATCAAAAAATCAATTCTAAAACTGGTCGGTATTTGATAATATAATGAATCAAATATTTTCAAAGTCTAGGGTTGAATTAAGCATAAAAAGACCTTCAAAATGACATATCACATGACCAACTCTTCCATTTAAAAAAATATTCCGAAAGCACGCTCAGCTGTCATTTTGACATTTAAACCTGTCATTATTTGTTCAAAAAATAGAAAATTGTCTCATATAATACCGTTCCAAATTTCATCATAGTATACCAAACGGTTCAAAAGTTAGAGGGGGGGGCGACGGACTTTACGTCCTCACTGTATACCTAGTATGTTTTTAAATGTGTTATAAAAAAAACTTTTAAATTTTTTCACTAATCCAAGATATTTTTAACCTTTGCAGAAAAAATAAACATAAAATAGGTTATTGCAAAAAAAAAATATCAACCAGGTGTTAAAGGGCTAATAGAAATAAGGAATCCTACGACACAATGCTATTTTTGTGTGTTCGTTATCTAACCCCAAAAATAGGGTCAACACGCTTCCGAAACAATTTTCATTTTGTGGCACGTCAAAAGTCTATCGCGCGACTATTCGCTCTGTGCGTTAGGGGGGAGAAATGACGAACGATCGTGTGCGCGAATCGGAGCGGAACTCTATTTTGCTACTATACAAATATACACTTGGAATAATACACCGAAAACTTTGATATAATGGGTTGTCTTAGATGCTGTGTCAAAAATTGTACGAATAATACGAAAAATTATGAGATGAGTATAAATTTTACTGTTTTCCAACAGCTAAACATTAATTAGCTCAAAGAAGAAAGTGGATTGACGCCGTAAGAAAACAAAGTAAGTATCATAACCTGTGTGATATATTTTCAACAACGTATTATCTGCAGAACTAGTTATATTGCACTAAAACCAACAATTTTTTTTGAATTTTCAATCGTTTCCGATGTTCTTGACGTGTTACGTATCTAAGAAATTTTTGTACCACGAGATGTCGCGTCGTGTAACGCACACAGCGAATAGGCTCGTTTTAATGCTCTTTTAGTGACCCAAATGAAAAACAATTATAAGAGAATTTTCATTCCTAGGGCTGCCGTGTAATATTTATCTAAAGAAAAAGCCATGATCTAGTAGATAGTTGTCGAAGTTATTGCATATAACACTAGGTCTCTTCGAATCTAAAAGGTCACCTTTTGTGTTCTTCGCTCGATGTTTTATTAGTTTTCCTGACACTGGTGGATCATTATGAAATTAAAATTAAACTAGTTTTTGATATTATGCGTTTTCGCCTATAACCTGTTTTCTTTGTGAATTAAAAAACATTTTATTCAACTATAATAACTTGCATAATCGTTTGTGCGCCCTAACGCATAATCGTTTGTGCGCAATATCGCACGGTATCAACTGCAAGTTCAAGCATCCCTCGTCGCACTGTCGTGGTTGCGAAATTCAATTATTGATATCAATCACCCTTAATTAGAATTAATTATTTTTACACTTTCAGGAATTTTTAAATTGCTGAGCAACTGATAAGATATGTTAGATAGATCTATGCAACAAATTTTGCTTTATAACGTATCTCCATCTGTAAAAAATCCTACTTTATGTTTAAAACCTTTTGAAAAAACTTTTATTATAACTTTACATGTTTTGTTTTTATTATGATTGATATAACCGAAAACCCGCATAAAAATAGTATTTAGATGTTTTGCAAAAAAATACGTATAAGCAATATAGATAAAATATTTAAATACAGTTTGTAATAGTAGATTCTAAAAAATCATTTAAATAGTACTACTATTATTTTACAGATATTTATGAATTAATAAATAAAATTGAACTATATTAAATAACAGTATTGGCATATTTAATACATTTTTACCTTGAAATTGATTACCTTCGGCTCCACAAATGATTACGCTTATTTTGAATTGGTATATAGCCTCTTCGGGTCTGGCTCCAGGATGTAAACTGCACAAGTGCTAGTTTAATGACCCTAATAAATTACCTACGTCTACGTTTCGATAGGCAAGTCTGCTATCGTTATCGAGAATGAAAAAGACTAAAAATGAAATTGGTTTGCAAATACAATAAAACAGTAAAAAGCTCTTGCAGATTGTCAATCTTTGAACTGACTTTGACAAGATGACAATTACAATGCCTTATTTAAGTACTGGTAAGTTACCAGTACTTAAATAAGGCATTATAATTGTCATTGTCAAATTTCTCCAAAGTTCTAGTTATTCTGAAAATTCTTAAATTTCTCTTTAATTGTGCTGAAAATTGTCAAACTTCTTAACAAAATCCCCAAAATTAGGTAATTTTATCTGATTACCTACAATCCTACCAATCCTACCCTACATCCATAATAATTAATTTATGTTGGATTCTATAATTGGTATCAAATACTGGAAACTGGAATTTGCGCGTACATTCTGTGAAATTAGGAGGCATTTTACCACATCGCACAAATTATGGTTTTAGACGAATATCTGATCGACTTGTGAAGGTCTATAATGATGATATTAATGATTGTGATTTGTTTGGCTGTTCATTCTTGAGCTTTAAAAAGTTCTTATCTAGATAGTTATTGTTCTTTTAAAATTTTATGTACATTTTCAGCAAAGTGGATATCTTTATAATGATTATGTTGTGTACCATTTGGAATATTTTGTAATTCTGTAGTGTACTTGCCAAATAAATAAATAAATAAATCATAGAAGTAAAATATTTATTATTCATATGAATAAAAAAGATATTAACTGAAATAACAGTTCAGGTACAACGTACAACAACCCAGTACAAATGAGTCAAATAAATCCTTGTTCCTCAAATCATAACATAACAATAAAATAAGCAAAACAAAGAACAAAAACTTCGATAGTTCTAATTGGGTCGATGCCCTAAATGGCTCCCTCGGTTTGACTCTTGACAGCTACTAATTAAAAATTAATTCATGATTTTTTATTTTACGTGAAAAAAATTGTCAATCAACGAGAGAACCATTCTGCGAAAAAACTAAAAATATTGTTGTTGTACTCTAGTACTAAGTACTGAAGTACTACAACTGCCGATGCTCCAAATTCTCAGGCAGGCCAGGCTCCATGTAGGCTCCTTCATTGTACTCGTGTTCCCTAATAGTTTCGAATCCGTCATCATTAAAATCTTCTTCGCCGATGCTGGAGTTGGTATCATGTACACTGTATTCAGAATCGTCATCATCATCTGAATTTTCAGACCACGTGTCCCTGAATTCCAAATTCACACGGGCTGTATTATCAGGTCTGGTTATCATTGGTTCGCGAGTTGGTTCTATAGTATTACTAGTTTTAGATGTTAGTTTAAGATTACATGCTACATAAGTTAACATACCAGGAATGGTATTGGCTGGGAACGTGCTGAAAATGCTTCGTTCATGCTTAATCTGCAAAGTAACTGAGCACGAAGCACGAACGATTTTTTCCTGCGCGAACGTTCGCGAATATTCGTTACAGCACAGTTAGAACGTTCCCTTGTTCACATCACTACTGGTAACTGGTCTTTAGTGTGATATTTAGGTGTTATTTGGTAAATTTATTTGTTTTTGAAGTTTTATATATATCTATAATTTGGTGTTATTTGCTTAGGAAGGATTTAATGAGTTTTGTAGAAAGGGATAAAACTTTAAATATTGTAAGACATAAATTAGCAAATGATACTAACCTTGATGAACGTACACAACTTAATATTGACGCAATACTCGAATTACTTACTTTTTGCGTAAAAACTACTTATTTTCAATACAATTACTATCAACAAAACAATGGTATGACTATGGGTTCGCCTTTATCACCTTTATTAGGTAATATTTTCATGGAAAATTTTGAATTAAATTTTGTTGAAAATTATCAATATAAACCTTTAATTTGGTGGCGTTATATAGATGACATTTTTACAATTTATCCATTTAACGAACATTTTCTTAACGATTTTCTAAATCATATTAACACCAAAGAATCCACTATCAAATTCACTATAGAAAGAGAAAGTAATGAACAACTTTCATTTCTTGACATTCTTATAAAAAAAGACTTGAATAGTTTCGAAACAA
>JAEQML010071398.1:0-16174 GCA_016904865.1 Pissodes strobi
AAAATATAAAGACAAAGGAACAAAGAAACAATGACATATTGTGATGTTAAAACCCTAAATCACAAGCTAGAAACTCCTCAATAGTGTAAGGACATATCTCCACGATCAGTTGCTTTATTCTTTGTTTAAATTTACATACTTGTAGGCATTTTATATCTGTTGGCAAGAAATTGAAAAGCTTTATGGCGATATTGATATAACTTGCATGCAGTTCTATTGAGCAAGCTTGCACAGTTCGGTTTGTCGGACGGGTTATTAAGAATGTTTATGTCATATTTATTTAATCGTCAACAGTTTGTTGAATATGAAGGTTTTAAATCCAGCCTCTTTTCGGCTACATCAGGGGTTCCTCAAGGCTCCAACTTGGGGCCACTTTTGTTTATTTTATTTATCAATGATCTTCTTGACAGATTGAAGTGTCCCAAGTTGGCCTATGCTGACGATCTGAAGTTGTATAGTGAGATCAACAGTATTGCGGACTGTAACTATCTCCAAGAAAACATCAATATCCTATATGATTGGTGTGTCGAAAAAAGGCTGAGCCTTAACATCTCAAAATGTCATATTGTATAGACTGAAATCGCCTATTTTATTTAATTATCAGATTGAATTTACTGTTTTGGGTCGCTTGCAGCGGGTCAAGGATCTTGGTATAATGTTTGATACCGGGTGTACGTTTGTTCCTCAAATTGAAAATGTTGCTAAATCTTCATTGAAATCACTGAGAAACTCACGTCAATTTGGTAATGTGACCACGCTAAAATTGCTCTTTTGCTCATATGTGCATTCCAAATTGGAATACTGTTGTGTTATTTGGGGTCCAATATACTCTTGCCACATCGGCGTGTTGGAAGCGGTGCAGAGAAGATTTTTCAAACTTTTATCGTTTAGATGCGATGGGGTTTGGCCACCGAGAGGGTCTGATCATGATGAGTTAATAAGTCGTTTTAACGAAAGATCACTTTTATTTAGGCGGAAATTGATTATGGTAAAGTTTTTGTACAATTTAATTCACAACAATATAGTGTCCTTCTCTTCTTTCCCAAATAAATTTTTTTGTACCCTGGCTTGGGACTAGATATGACCAGGCCTTCTATAGTCAAAGGCCACGTACTAATGTTATTACGCAGGCACCCTTGTTTTCAATGTGTCAATCATTTAATCTAATATCTGAACTGTGTGACATTCATTTCTCACCTATTAAGACAATTACAGATGTGCTCACGGAATTTTAATGATTTGCAATTGGTAATTGGTAGGTTAGCTTAGGTTTAGATTAAGATTTTCTTTGTATTGTTGTGTCGGATTTCATGTAAGTGGGTTGTAACCTGTTTTGAAATAAAGGCTTACTTTACTTTACTTTACTTTACTTTATATCTTTTATGTGTTAGTGAGAGCCTATGTTGTGGTAAAAGCAAATTTTCTCCATACCTTGTACTGTAGTTGTGTCGGCTATTAACTGCAGTAAATTCCAGTGCATATTTTTCAGGCACTGACAGATAAAAAAAACCCTGGCATAGTTAGTATTTTATACTGCTTAAAGAGTGGCCGGCAGCTGTCAATAGCTCTTTTTTTCCCAATAATTCTCATAGCGGTTTTTTGTATTTTAAAAATTTGATGCCAGTCTGTTGAATTTCCCCAAAATAGGAGACAGTAACATATCTTTGATTGAAATAAGCCGATGTATGCCATCCTGGCATCCAATGGAGCTAGTTCCGTGATCCTACGCAGCAAATATAGTGTAGATGACAATTTGTTTGCCAAATGTGTGATATGGTTTTTCCAAGTTAATTTGTTATCTAAATATAAACCGAGAAACTTAACATGTTTCTGATCATTTTGCTCTTTAAGAGAGAGAGAATAACTGTGTCCGTCTTGTCGAGATTAAGTAAGTTGTTTGCAAACCAGCTATGTAAATTTTGAATAGTAGTTTGTGCTTTTATTTGCAGTTGTGCCGCGTTTGGGTGACGATGAAGGAGGGTAGTATCATCCGCATATTGCACTGTCATTACCTCTGGAAAATGCATTGGCAGTTCATTTACATAAAGAGTAAACAAGAGAGGACCTAATATTGATCCTTGAGGTAGGCCTGCCGTAATAGGCAAGGCGGAGGAGGACACCCCTTCACAATCAACCATCTGAGAGCGGCCATATAGGTAAGATATTATCAATTCATGGCTTTTTCCCCTAAGCCCGTAGTGTTCGATCTTATTAAGGAGGATTTGGTGAGACACACAGTCGAAGGCCTTCGAGAGATGACAAAATACTGCCGAGACAGATTCTCCTCCCTCAAAAGCCCTGACCACATGCCCCACCAGCTCCCTCAAGGCATCGCTTGTAGATTTATCTTTTCTAAAGCCGAATTGAGTTGCTGAAAGTAATTTGCTTTTTTCTAAGAAATTTATTAGTCTGTTGTTTATACTTATCTCAATAGGCTTCGATAATATTGGTACCAAAGAAATCGGACGGAAATTCTCTGGGTCGTCCACTTCCCCTTTTTTAAATATAGGAATTACTCTACTGGTTTTTAGCTTTTTTGGGAATATTCCAGAGAGGAAACATTTATTTATGATTGTTAGTGGTAATGCAATGCCTTCACCAAGTTGTTTAAGGATTTTATTGCTTAACCCAAATATATCCAAAGCTGTGCTGTTACTCATGCCCTTTAAGATAGCCCTAATCTCATCGGGACTGACAGGGTCCAGGAATGAAGTAAGGTTATTATGGATTAATTTAGATGTTAGTTCTGAAAGATGAGCATCACCCTTTTTAAGTTTCTTTGTGACGGTGCTCGACACATTAACAAAAAAGTTATTGAACTTTTCTGAGGTAATGGAGTTCAGATTTTTTTTAATTTTATTTTTAGGAGCATTAATAACATTCCATATGGTTAGTTTGAACTATTTTGAATTTTATCAGAATAAGATTTTTTCTTGGTTTCATTTATTTTATTTTTATACTCTTTTTTAAATATATTTACTAAACCTGACAGATCAATATCAGTGCTTTGTCTATTATAGGCAGTTATAAGGTTTAGATTATCCCTGTAATTTTTTAATTCATTATTGAACCATTTCTTATTTTTATTAGTCTTATGCATGGTTTTATTTTTTTTTGGGAAACAACTGTCTATGATTGAAAGAAATCTGTTCAAGAAAATGTCAAATGCATCACCAACATCATGGGCATTTAGAAGTCAGAACCAGTCAACCCTCTGCAATAAATTATTGCATAAAATTATATTTTGTTCACAATAGGGTCTAGATTGTATTAGAGCGGTGTCATTCTTTTTTGTATTGTTAGATATTCTGGTGGCTTCATTTACTAAAAATGAAAAGCCAAAAGAATTAATTGTTCGGGAAAATTCTACAGACGCTGGTTCCGATGTTAGATGCAAACTCATTAAACCCCATCTATTCAAATGTGCATTCCATCAACAAACCTCATATTTATATTTACAAACACTGAATATTCAATGATGACTGTAATATCTCTCCAACTTAACTCTTAATATAGCCATGCCTCTTGATTGACTGGCATTGTTTTAAATGCAATAATGTCGGCGACCAAATCTGATCCTGATTGACCTCGCAATATTCAACCACATTATGAAAAGAGTTTGGCAGTCTTAAAGTTTATCGAATAATCCCTAATCATGATGATCGTAATAAAATTCAGTACAACCTCAATAACTTATTATAGTGATGTCAGAAAAACAACATGAATGTTAAGCTTACAAAATGTTGCTATGACTTTCTCTTGTAAGTATGGATAGAAACTTCACTGCTTTTAACATAAGCCAAAATACCATTGAAAATGAGGTGAGATTGATTTGTGCCGTGCTCTTCTGCTGTATATACTTTATATTACTTTTATTTCTCAGGGTTCCAGACATGTAAATTTCAGTGATAATGTTCATCTTTATCTATTCACAGCTTAGAATACTTATAGTATATCTTTTGTTCAATAACATTTATTGTCAGTAAAATATAATATGAATTTTTCAGTTACTGGATATAAATTTAATTATTTATTTGTTTTTGCCACCAAAACTATTTTATTAACAAGAATAAATGTAAAACTATTATTACTGAAAACAAACAGAAAATAAATTAAATAATTTGGTTGCTGTGGTTCAAAATATTTCATATAAACTCATTTTAGTGCTTAATGAAAAATTAACAAACCAATCACCAAAAACTTTAACAAATGTTAGAAATGAGATGTTAATTTATTAAAATTCGAGAACGTCAGTTATCTTATTAACGAGATCATAGACAATGCAATTCATATAAGCAAACTTTTCACTAAAGTGGTAGCAAGATATTTCAAATTTCACACTTTGAACTTATCTTTAAAATTTCATTGAATATGCGCAACATGAAGGCTTTAATTTGGCACTTCATGGAAGGTTCTGACCTATATGGTAATAAGGTATATAATATCCTAAAATCAATAAGAATGTTTCATTCTTTCATCTAGACTGAAAGTGTGTCATCACACCGAAATAATTATTTTTGCCTTTTTACTTAGAAAACCGAGCATTCATATTACACAGAGTCTAAAAAAATATCTAAATATTACCTCATCCAAATTAATAAAGTCTTCACGTTCTTCACGGTCTCCAGTATGCAAATTCTGTTCTTTCTCAATTATATGAGCTCTCTCACCAATATGATGTCCAATAGCCATTTTCTTGGTTCCACTCATGGAGTCAGTAACTGTTCTTTGAGTTTCTTTGATTCCTCCAGGAGCTACTTTTGTGCTTGAGGTTGCCTTGTAAACCTACGAGGTATATTGTAAATATTAAGAATAAAAGAAAAAAAATTAACGTCAAACAAGATGTGTTTCTCATGTGTCTCTACATATGCAGGTCCTATACCTCTATAATCAATATAGGGAGGAAATACGTAATATATCGCTAAAGCACTTAATATCAAATTATATCTTAATTTTGCAGATTTTAATTTTAAAATGGATTATCTTGTTTTTGCTGGGGCAGCAGTATTATGTTATTTTTTGCTGCTAAGAAAACTATCCCGAAAAAGGTTATACAAAACCAGACCAATTAATAGAAATGGCGATCACATACGAAGGCCGACGATCTCGTCCGATTCGTTAAGCTGTAACGTAGGAAGTGAAAATAAACCATTTCTTACTGCATACGGCTTACTGCTAAGTCTTACGGAACTCTGAATGGTTGTAACCATTGGTTACATTACTGACTGAATGTTTATTTTCCTTACGGCTTACTGTTACTTCTTAAGTGATAAGTTACTGCAATTATAAATCGGCCTTTACAGATTAAAATCATTTGGAAAATCCCACACACATTCAAGCTCTTTTTAAATATCATTGTAAAATGTTAAAAAAAAGACAATATATACTGACTTGAGGCCTGCCATCAGGTCCAGATGTCATACTGATTACTGTGCTCGAGCTGCTAAAATTGCAGTTGCCCATCGGTCCTACCATGGGGTCCATAGAGCTGCTCATTAGTCGATTGAAAGGCATAAGAGGCATTCCGAACGGAGACATGAGAGAGTGCATGCTAGCCCTGGTGTTCTCGAAATCCCGGAACATACCACCCATGCCAAACGAGTCTTGGAAAAGAGAGCTCATCATGTTGTCCATGCTGCGCATTTGACGCATTGCGGATCTACGAAGATAATGCTACATTGAATCATCTACATTTATTACTACAAAAACTATTCTTTTTTATTTTTGCAGATATGGTTTACATCTGTAAGTAAATATATTTGCTGATACTGACTTAAGCTATCTGCTATTTTAGATAAGGTATATAATGAATTTATTCCATATTAATAATTTAAAGCCAAATCCTAAGTAAAAAATAGTGCAATATATTAAAAACTAAAAACATAAAACGTAGCAATCAAATTGTGAATTGTGTAAGTGAAATTAATGAATATTTTATGACAGGTGCATCAATATTTGAGATTGACAATATGTGAACTGGTAAATTACCGATAAATTACCGTGGTAATTTACCGTAATTTACCGTAAATTACCAGAAATTGATTACCGTAATTTACTGATAATTTACATAGAAAATTACTGGTTCTCGTGCTAAATAATTATCGTTATTTACTGTATTTTGTTGTAATGTACAGGGTGATCCCCTATAATGCTGTTCCCTTTTAACTTTTTTATTTTAAGGGTCCCGAAAAAATTAAAAGTAGGTATAGCTATGTAGGTACTAAAAAATATTTTTTTTTCTGCGTGTAAAAAATATTGGAAAAATGATCAGTATACAGGGAAAATCAAAAAGTTATTTTTTTTCAATGGATCACCCTACATGTCAATTTATTTTTCGATTCCTCGTAAAATTCTGAGCATATTTTATGTATGATGTTATACCTCTAGAGTTAGTAGTTTCACAGCTATAAACAGTTGAAAATCGGTACTTTGGCTAATTTTCACGTTGGTAGCAAGAAGATCATTAGAGATGGAGTAAAATGAATTTCACATTCCTATCTTCCTCTTCACGAACTGAAAGGAACTGGCAGGCGGTACCATGGTTACCAAATCTGGTACCTCGGTAGGTACCATCAGTTAGCACCATCAGAGAGCTCTTGGAAAGTTAAGATGGGAATGTCCAAATTCATTTTACTCCATTTTTAATGGCCTTTTTGCTACCAAGGTGAAAAGTAGCCAAAGTATCGAGTTTGAACCGTTTATAGCTGTGAAACTACTGACTCTAGAGGTATAACATCATACATAAATTATGCTTAGAATTTTACGAGGAATCGAAAAATAAATTCATATATAGGGTGATTTTTCCAATATTTTTTATACGCAGAAAAAAGTATTTTTCCGTACCTACATAACCATACCTTTAATTTTTTTGGGACACTAAAAATTAAAAAATTAAAAGGGGGTGACATTATAGGGGATCACCCTGTACCATGTTTGTGAGCAATATGAACAATTTGCGTTCGGGATTTACTGTCGGCTGCCGATTATTAGCCGAACCGGGGATTTACTGTCGGCATTCATTCATTTTGTTCTGTGTTGCTTTCGTTTTAAAATTAAATAATATTTAAGGAAAAGACAATATTTTATTCACAAACAAATGAAACAACTCCTTGTCCTACACCGATTCCCAAGTGGTAACATGATTATGACAAGTTATTTTTTTATACATGTACAGGGTGGCTCGAATTCGTGTCTATGTATGGGAAACTCGAAAACCGTAAGAGATACAGTGTCGGTCAAATTAAGGCAAAATTGCACATTTAGGTGCCTAGCAATATGCCAATTAGAAAGTTTTAAAATTCCGAGTATTTCCGGAGATATCCGGAAAAAACCGTAATTTTGAAAATTCGTTTTATTTTTTTCCTGGGCTTATTTAAAAATTGATTTTAAATTGAATTGCACTTTTGCATTGCCACTTTTTCCGCTCTATCTAATGATGGTATGCAGTTTGAAATCCGACGTTTCGTCTTCAAGGGATCATCACCAACTTTCTTTTTTTAAATACGAACTTTATTTTTTTTATCGTTTTTCAGATGCTATTGGCGTTATTAATATGACTATGTGTTTTTATTTTTTTTTTTTATTTTTTTTTATTTTTATTATTATTTTTTTAATTATATATTTTGCTTTGGCGTAATTTTAAATAATTTAAGGTAGGTACTTTTGAAATTTTTATATTCTATAAAAATATTTTATTTTGTTTTTTGTATTAAGTGGAAAATTGGAGCGCATTAAAAATAATAAATAGTAAAATTATTTCTTACGAGAATATGGCCATGAACTATTACTCAAACAAGTTGCTTACTGCGAAGATAAAATATTCCCAACTTTTAACCAATTAAAAATTTTATTTAATAGAGAACATCAACAATTTATAATCATACTACGTGATACTATAGAACCTTTGATGGAAACACCTATTGGAACTTTGCTTATAAATAAAATGCACTAAGCAACTTGTTTGAGTAATAGTTCATGGTCACATTCTCGTCAAAAATAATTTTAATATTTTTAATTTTTAATACGGGCTCCAATTTTCCACTTAATGCAAAAAACAAATAAAATATTTTTATAGAATATGAAAATTTCAAAAGTGCCTACCTTAAACTATTTAAAATCACGCCAAAGTAAAATATATAAAATAAAAATAATAAAAAATAAATCAAAATAAAAAAAAAATAAATAAAAACACATACTCATATTAATAACGCCAATACCATCTGAAAAACAAAAAAAAAAGTAAAGTTCGTATTTAAAAAAAGAAAATTGATGATGATCCCTTGAAGACGAAACGTCGGATTTCAAGCTGGATATCATCATTCGATAGAGCGGAAAAAGTGGCAATACAAGTGTGCAATTAGATTTGAAATCCGTTTTTAAATAAGCGCAGGAAAAACATAAAACGATTTTTCAAAATTTCGGTTTTTTTCCGGATATCTCCGTAAATACTCGGAATTTTTAAACTTTCTAAACGGCATATTGTTAGGCACTTAAATGCGCAATTTTGCCTTAATTTGACCGGCTAGTTGGACGTTTTGAAAAAACAGTAATATACACAATTTACATTAATTTACGAATGAAAATCGCTATTAGTAGTTTACTTGCACTTTACGGTAAATTACGGTAATTTATTGTTATTTACCAAAAATATATTACGGTTATTTACCAAAGTAATTTACGACACAATTTTATTACCACGGTAATTAATTTTGGTAATTAGCACTCGTAAATTACCAGCGTAAATAACCAAAAATATAAATTACGGTAATTTTACATCACTGCATACATACAAATTTTTAGGGAGCATGATTTTATGTGAGTCAATTATTTTCTTTATTCAGCTGTGGATATGATTTAACTGCAAATTGTTGTTAAAATATGCAATAACGGTACTTCAAGAAAATATTTACCAATTGATGTTCTTATTTGTCAAACTTAGATGTTGAATCGATAAAAAGTATAATTTCATTTGATAAAATGCATTTAAGGTTATAAATGTTAAACATAAAAATTTTCTATTGCTGATTATCCGACAAAATGTAATGATTTCAAGAGACGATATATAATTATTTGTTCCTACGGTGTAATGTCCTGTAGGCGTTTAGCTCCGTGGCATAAGAACACAAACTTGTATACAAAAGAAGTTGTCCTTATTTTTAAGGATTTTTTTGAATGTTTCTGTTTTTATTATAACGGCGTCTTAGCGGAGTTTATCGCCAGATCATCCAGACCCGCAACCAAGAAGAATGGTGGATCTTCTCCGAGAATGAGGAACATATTTTTACTATTTTACCACAGTAACTCTTGCCAACCTGTAGCATGTTTACACGCCTCTCTTGGCCTCTGTTCCTATATTCTAAAATTATTGTAATTATACTCTAGGATTAGTAATAAATCACCTGTATGAAAATCCAAGAGTTTCTATTGATATCGTAATATAGAAATCAATGTAATTATTACATTATGCTATGGTGAACGTTTATTTAGAATACCTATGAAAACTTTCTTAGGTGTTAAAGGTATGTGTCAACAGCCAACTTATTTAATTTGGAAAAATGATGCAACAATTATTATGTTCTGATAATAAATATCATGTTTAACAAAGTGAAAAACACTGCTAAGTCATTAACAGTGTCAACATTTTATATTTGCTTTGAAAATAAATTTAGAAGAATAAATCGATAATAAATTTAGTCTGTTCAGATATTATACTATTTAACATTTCAAAATTTAAATGGAAAACTAAACCTATCTAACCCAATGAGAATATTTTATTACAGAAGTTGACAAAAGAGAACATAATTCCATTTATTTGAGTCAGAGCCCATTTAGCCAGTAATGTTGGTGATAGAAGTGCTCTGAGACGTCAGATGCTTTGCCTGTGGGCATTTCTATAGACGTAACATATTACGCGACTTTCTACTAGAAGAATTCAATTAACCCAAATGCTTTTAATATAATTTATCATAAATGCAAAGTGTGAAATATAGCATACCAAAAACAAATTGAAAAATCCTCTAATGAAACAAAAAAGAAGCATGGGGTCAACGGTAACCATTCTTCCAAATTACAATATAGTTGTGTGATATTTGACCAAGCATTTGGGGAATAATGTTGAAAGCGGTTAAACATAATACTGGAATCAAAAGACAATAAATTTTAGGATCCCACAGAATCAGTCTTACACTCCACAGTTTCTGATACGATAATAAAATGGTGTCACTGAAGCTAAAGGGTACTTTTTTCATTGATTTATGGAAAATAAATTGAGTATAAATGATTTGAAAGTTCAAACTATATTTTTGTCTTCAACATTGAAGAGTGTTCAGTGTTGAAGTTAAGTCACTGATCAGCATATTATTGAATCAAAAAATCAGAGTAGACAGCCTGGGATGTAATGAAAAAATCACAAACTCATTAACGAAAGTCCCGTTAGCACATAAAAAAATCGAACCTTAGGAACAAGAATGTGGGTGGCATCGCTGGTGAACCTGGAACTCTGGCGCCCCAACTGTCACAGATTCAGTAATTTATGCCTTTCCAGGACCCAATAATATATCTCCTTCATATACTTCTCTATAATTGACCCCATATTCGAAGAAGTATCCGTTCCACCACACTTAAAGATCGAAAACGCTGTTGCTAGCATTATACATAGAGAAAACACTCCTCCCATAAAAGACCAATTAATGGCCTCAGCTAGGGATGCAAGGCCGATCCAATGTTTCATTAATAAATTGGCAATGCCAAACAAAAATCTATTTCACTATGTAAGTACATTGCAAGTCAGTTCATCAAATGACAGTATTCCTTCTAAAGAGATTAGTTTCAACTTTCAACTTAACGAAATAAGAATCGAAACTCTTAAAGATAGCACAAGTAAGGGTAATTTTATTACAGATGCACACAATTTAGAATGTCATACTAAAATAATAAACCTATACATCTGACCTTACTTGGTGTCTCAAGAAACCGACTTTGTTGTTCTTAGTCACATGATCTGTTGGTTGGTCTATGACAGTTTGGATTCCACTGCAATAAATCTACACTTCTGCAATTGGTAATATTCCTGGCAATGCTGCGAGATTCTTGGGAATCTTAGGAACAAAGGTCTACCCAAGCCTCATTATTTCATTTTACTAAGGCATTTGGTTGTTGGTATGTCCCACGATTGTCCAGAAGCTCAAATCATAAAACTTCAGTGATGGCAGTAACCTTACCTCTCAAATTATCAACAATATGTTTCATACTAGATACAAATTTAGAAAAACGCGCCGGTAAAAAATGTTGTACCTCACTCAGGGCTCCATCCTGGGGCTCGCATATATAACGGATTCAAAATTATTCAATTAATAAACCTCAGTGATGGCAGTATCTCTACCCATATCTTCTAAAACCTTACCTCTAAAATCATCAGCAATATGTTTCATACAACATGAAAATTTAAAACTAGTAAAACATCCTGTACCTCACTCAGGGCTCCATCCTGGGGCTCACGTTGCTTCTGCTTTACAGTCGGCCTTACATTAATACAACAATGGGTTCCAAGGGGGTCATGATACACTCTTGACACAACCATTGACAGCTCAGAAGATCTAGATGTTGGTTAAGAATAACCAATGAAGAATTCAAAACTATTCAATTAAAATAAAGCTCAGTGATGGCAGTACGTCAACTTATATCTTCAAAAACCTTACCTCTCAAATCATCAGCAATGTCTCATACAAGATCAAAATTCAGAAAAACGCGCTGGTAAAACATGTTTTATAACCAATAAAGAATTCAAAACTATTTTCACAATGAACAACTTATCACTAACAAATCAAAGACACAACTATTAAACTAGGCGCCATGAAGCTCAAAATTACATATTAGAAATAAAAATAGTACCTATATAAAAAAAGAAAGGTATCATGCAACGCAATTATTGTAACTACAACAAGAATATATTTAACATGAACACTATATATTTTGGGATTGCCAGCGTCTCTCTGCAGCTGGCATGCCAGCTTCCTTAAGAACCGATATCTGCACGTTGCAATTGATGAACACATCTCAGACACATTCACCATAAATGCGGGAGTGCCTCAGGGCGCAATACTTTTACCAACACTATTTCTCATCTATATCAATGACCTGCTAACCAAAACCAATAATCCTGTTTACAGTTTTACAGATGACAGTACTCTTGTCTCCCAATTTAGATCAGAAAAGCCTTTACCAGCGACTGAGACTTATCACTGCAGACAGGAGCAGATTACAAGAATTAATCAAGATCTGGAGAAATTTCGAACCTGGGGCGACAGCAATTTGTCCAATTTAATGCTACAAAAATACAAACAGCCTCGTTTAGCGTGAAAGCTAATACAGCGTGCCCTGACATCATTATGGCAGGATCGACCATTCCTTCATCCTCGTCAATTGGACTACTGGGTGTCTCGGTCAACAGCAATATGTCCTGGCATGACCACGCTGCTAACATCGCAAAGTAAGCCTCGCAGAAGCTTGGTGCGCTATTTCGCAACAAAAAACTATATACACCGCAGCAGCTACTCTTGCTCTACAAAGCGCAAATAAGATCGTACTTAAAGTATTGCTCACACATCTGGGGTGCTGCACCTAAGCACACCTTAAAGCTGCTGGATTCCACTCAGAAGAGAGCCATGCGGCGTCTCGTCGGCGACCCGGAGTTGACCCGGGATCTGGATAGTCTGGAACACCGCAGACATGTGGCCGAGATTTCCCTGTTTTATAGATATTTTCACAACAGATGTTCCCAGGATTTGGATAAATCAATGATCTGAAAACTGCTGCGCTCAGTTGTAGCAACGTTGATAGTCCGCATATAGCACGTTGCTGCAACTAAGCACAGCAGCTCTCAGATCATTGATTTGTGCCAAATCCTGTGAAAATAGTCAGCAAAAAACTGAAAAATAAATTAACCTGTCGTTGACAAGATTCCCAAGTTTCGTTACAAAAGACAGTGTCTGGTTACTCCATTAACCCATATCTTTAATCTTGTAATTAATAAAGATCCGTTTCCAGATATTTGGAAGACAGCAAGAATAATTCCAGTATTAAAAAAGGGCGACTGTACTTCATTAAGAAACTACAGACCTACTTCAATTCTTTGTAATTGTTCAAAAATTTTGGAGATAATCATCCACAACAGCATATACCCTAAAATTAAAGGTCTTTCACATGATCAACATGCTTTTCTTGATTCTGATTCATGCATGACAAATTTGGCTACACTATCGCACATTGCCTGCAAAGAGAGTGTCTCTTAGAGTCAGCTTGACGTTATATAAACAGATTTTCAAAAGGTATTTGACCAAACTGATCACTATATTTACTTTTGAATCTCTACTTGGTTGGTCGCTCTCATGTGTTGCGCTATGTGGAGTATGAGCCTCAGTATGAGCACTTCAGACTGCCATCATTTGTTGTTAGTTGTGGTGTACCACAGGGTTCTAACTTAAGACCAGTGTTATTTTTGTGTTTAATTAATGATCTAATTAATGTTATTAAGAGCGATAAGCTTGTGTATGCTGACGATTTGAAGTTGTTCAATAGAATAGACCAACATTCGAACTGTGAATATTTCCAAGAGAATTAGTAATAGTCCACAACTGATGCAGGGTTAACAGGTTAACCCTTAATATATCTAAGTGCAAAGTTATGACTCTTTCTCATAAAAATAACCCTGTTATATATGCATATACATTGGATGGTGCTGAGCAGAGCCAGAGCAGACCTGAAAACATTAAAGACATCTATTTGATCATCTTATTTGATTTAAGGCATACTTTCATACCCTGTATTAATCAACTGGTCTTGGCATTCTCTAAGATGCTTGATTTTGCAATCTAGACCATGGTGCAATCATTTGGAACCCTATGGTATGATTGCCACATTGCTGCAATCAAATCAGTAAAAAGATGATTTTTGAAATATTTAGCTTTTAGAAGCAATGGAGTCTATCCTATTAGGGGTTGCGAGAATAGCTTACTCTTAGAGTTAGGATCATTTCACATTATATGAGGGAAAGATGTTTGAAAGTAATTTATTAGGCAAACTTTGAGTCTGTTATGAAATATGGGATTGCTTTCTGGGGTAGCAACAGCTCAATACAAAAAATCTTTGTAATCCAGAAAAGAGTTATGAGATCAATAAGAAAAATGAGCTCTAATGAAAGTTGCAAGGGAGTTTTTAGGTCACTTGGAATTCTAACCGTTTTCGGTGTTTACATTTTATGAGTGCCTGTTATTCTTCTTTAAGAACAGACATCTATTTGAGACACAAATATTATATGGGTATAATACGAGAATATAAATTACCCAATACACAGATTAACCCTCACAGAGAAGAATCCGAGGAAGAATCCCACTTATTCATGTTTAAAATTTTTTAATAATCTACCAAATAATTTGAAGTGTATCAGCAGTGAGAGATTATTCTCTATTAAGGTAAAAAACATTTTCATTGAATTAGATAGATAGATAAGGGATTATTGTAGAGGTTATTGATTCAGTATTATTGTTTTCTTTACTGACACAATTTCCTTTTAAGTGTATACATTTCTATGTTTCATACAAGGATTGTCATTTTTCACTTAATATGAAATAATAGTATATTATGATATGGTTATAAGAGGGCCTTTAAAGCACGCGCGACATATTTCAATTCAATATTCAATTTTGTAAGTCGCAAGGGCTTTAAACGTACACGTATATCATATGCTATTTTTTATTACAAATGCATCATATTCTCAAAAATGTTTTACTTTTTTGAGTTACATAGTTACTATTTAGAATAAAGCAATATGTTGTTTTTAAATGTGTTCCTTCATTTTGACATATAGTACTTTAAACGGCTGGTAAATATCTAGGTAAAAAAGGTAGATCAAATGTTTCTATAGCAACCTTTAAAAAAGTAGGCGCATCATAAACATCATTTTATGCATGCTGCAGCGTGCGATAATCGATGATTATGATGCATGCGTAATAAAAAAGATATTTATTATATTATTATTATTAGAGATTTAATGAAATATCCTTAGCCACTAGAAGGCAAAGTCAGTCTGTTAATTTTTTGTATAACTTGATTCATAATCACGTTCAGTGCCCGTTTCTGTTGAAATGCCTCCAGTTTCAGAGTTCCTAAGTCTGGTTCAAGGCATACCCCAGCTTTCTACCTCAGCACAGCAAGGTCTAATATTATGAGACAGAGACCTATTTATTTTATGTGTAAAGCATTCAATACTATCTCATGTGAAAATGACGAATGCTGATTTGGTCAATTAAATAATAACTTCTATATTGACTCTTAATAATGTATAATCTTGGGAATCCACTCCTTATGCTTCGGCTTGCACTGGTCTGCAGTTTATATTAAGTTAGGTTAGTAATTTCTTTTTTAGTCTTTATTTTCGAGTGAAGTGAATTTCCTGTAAGAGTGTTTTGCCTGTTGGAAATAAAAGCTTATTTATTGATTTATTTAATAGTTTAAAAAGTAGTTTCAATTATTTCATTATAAATCACAAAGTTCAATACAGCAGTACCAAAGATAAAACACTCAAAATGATATTTAAAAAATAAAACTATCTTTTTGCAATATGTCTGTATCATAAACATCCTTTATGGAAGGGATTGTTTTGAATTCTTGCAGAAAGGAGTAGTTTCCTTTATTTTAGAATTTAGTCAGAATATGATATTCATTCTGACTTCTTTCACCCCGAAATTAAGCCCTAAGAAAACTCTGTATGATAAACATCCTTTATGGAAGGGATTGTTTTGAATTCTTGCAGAAAGCAGTAGTTTCCTTTATTCTAGTCAGAATATGGTATTCATTCTGAAATGTATTACCACAAAATGGAGTTTGGCTTTCAAACATCTACTACAGACCTATGGCTAGGTTTATGTCTTGAGAACACCTCCTTATAGAATTGAATTGTTCATTCCGTTTAACAATAACTGAGATATTTGGTTTGGACCAAACCAAACACATGTCTCCTGGTAGTATGACTGCATTCATTACAATGGGGTTGAATCATTCAACAAACTGTGAAGTACAAAAACCTTAATTTATATTCTTATACATAAGGGCACGTTCTAAAGGCAGTACCGAGAACAGGCTTCCACCTTTCCACGTCGCTAATATTCAAGAAACAATC
>JAEQML010071399.1:0-16174 GCA_016904865.1 Pissodes strobi
AATACAAACAATATGTCCTTCTTTGCACAGCATTGCAACGCATGCGGGATACAGCTGGTAGGGCTAAAAAATACATTTTGACATAAAATTGATACCTAGTTCTAATTCTTAAGATGGCAACTGGATGCCATTTCAAAGGTATTTACACAGTTTTAATTGCGGAACATTAAGTGTTTATCGTCACTTTTATCGTACCTACAACGCCTTATCAAAATCTTTCAATTATTGGTTTAGCATTAATAAAATATCGGCAAGAACTTGCCTTTCCAAATTTGGGTACTTTGGTAGCCATAAGACACAAGTAGGTAAATCTACACTTTATTATACAAAATATTTTTAAAATACTAACAATGTTAATGTTAGTTCTGACAGATGTATGAAATTCTGAAAGTTATTAAAAAACACACTCAAAATACATTAGTTTGGGTTAGTTTGGGTTGCTTATTTAGACAAGACTAGACTTATTTTAGTCAGCAACAAAATGTACTTACCGTTTATACTCTGATGGGATTTTAAAAAGTGCTTTACCATCACCATATCGTGTGGAACAAGGCCGGTATGCACAAGAAAGACCTGACATCATGACAAACTTTTGGAACTAAATAAATAAAGTCGGTTTCACGGAGAAGATCGGAAACTGTCATTTGGGCGCGTGGGTTCGATTCCCCGCAGAAACATTTCCTTGGCTTGACTTAGGCAAATAAAAATACTAAAGTTGCGCGGATGTCGTATACATGAGACACGGGTGCATTAAAATTAAGCAAAAAAATATAAATCACAAACGACTAAAAAGAATACTATTTCTAGACAAACGTACGTACAATGATCGCAATGAATACAATCAACTGCCTGACATAAATGAAGCATCCTTTTCAAAATGATCGCGGCTCAAGTTTCTTTTAGCGGAAATCGGCTACAAAAAATATTGTTCTATAGGACGATTCTACACAAGAATAGCAAAAAATATCCTCTTTTCATGCGGAAATGTTTTGTTTTCCAGAAAATTCGATATTTTTTTACATGATAATTTAACTAAAACCTATAGGCTATAGGCCGGTCCAGAAAAAACCTATTATTTAATAAAATGGTGTTATTCCGAAAATGTCTAATTAATGGCAAATTTAATTTTTTTTTGTAGTTTTGAATATCGGAAATTTGTTATTAAATTAGATAATAATTCAATTTGGCTAGTAGTTTGCTTTTTAAACATGTACAATTTTTTTCGCGGAAATTCTTTATATGGATAATACTATGGGAATTATTTAAATTGACAGAGTAGATCCGTGCGTTTTGTTAGTTTGGGTTAATTTTGATTCTGTATTAGGTAGGGTTGGTCAAGCGCGCTTGTCTCATTGCGCTTGTTCGGTTAATTAAAGTTAGTTTCGATTATTTTTGCTTGGTTTGGGATAATAAAGAGGCAAGCGCGTTACGCGCGCATATGTCTTTACCCTGGTTAATTGGGGTTAGTTTTGCTTAGTTTTGGTTAGTCTAGGTTAATCTTGATTAGTTTGGGTTGGTTTTAGGTAGTTTTGATTAGTTTGGATTAGCTGTAGTTGGATTAGGGTAGTTTGGGGTAGTGAAGAGACAAGCGCACGTAGCGGAATAAATAAATTGCTAGTACTGGCAATTCTGCTATAGCTTCTGCTTCTGAGTGACCTCCTTTTAATTTCTGATATGGCGTATATTTCTGCCCTATGATTTTTTGTGCTATTTTGCTTTTCCGTTTAATTAAGTTTTCAATTTAATCCCTCGGCAACTGAGCTTGATCGCCAACCTCCATTTAAGAGTCATGTGAACTCCAGAATCTGCCAACAATGTTGCAGAGCTGCGCCGCGCCGGAAGCAATGGCCATTTTATTCATTGGAGTTGGAGAGTACCAAGAATTCCGGTATGTTTTTTGGGATAGCTCTAATTGTATTGATTCATCCTGGCAGCATGTATTACTTCGACAGATCAAGAATCATCACTGAGGTGTCATATTAAGTTTTGGGTCCTTACGATATATCTCTAAAAAATTGATACCATCCATTTATACGTATTCCGAATTTTTATACTAATAAATCACTGACCATCTTTAATGGCATCTACTACCAAAAATGTAACTTCTTCCCTCCTACGTTGACGGGACTTAAGGTACTGGACAGCTTCATAAAATAGGCTAGTAATACTTTTCTGTAAGAATATCAGTATGTTTTTCTTTGGCCCAGGTTTCAAAGTTCTTGGAGGTGTTGTAAATATTTTTCGACTTTTCGGACACTAACGTGGATAGCGCAGATTCAGCAGCTTGTTCAATATCAAAAACTCGTAATTTTAGCAATTTTTTCACAAAACTTTGTAGGAAGTACGGCGATTCGCGACTTTTGAACTTGACAGAACCTTGACATTAAACAATGCCTTAGAAACAGATTGCCTGCTCACTTTTCAAAATGTTTAAACATACAAATAAAAGCATAAAAAAATCAAACTCCCCACTTTCACATAATATCTTGTAGGAAACTCGATGTATTTTAAGCACTCGACGCATTTTGCGTCCCATGCTTAAAACACCCTCTTTTCGCAACTTGTTACATAAATAGCTAATTTGAGGTCAATCGCATTTTTAAGGGATCTTTCACACACTCTTATCAAATTTTAAACTAAAATCTAAAATATAATAACCCAGTTTGTAGTTATGTTTTTACCTTTTTAAGAGCAAGCTAACCCAAACTAATCAAATACGTTATAAAAGTGGGAACTTTAAATAAATTAAAATTAATCTGAGATTTGCATCTTTAACTCACGGGTATATTATGTTTAATAGGCATTTTTAGATGATAGAGCCGTTTGGTGCAGACTCGAAGATCCAAGACAATTAAGAGGCAAATCACCCCATACGTCTCCTAGAGGTTCAGTTGCCGGAACTGGTAAAAGAGGCAACTTCGGGGATCAAAGAAGTACATCTGACGACGTGGATTCAATTGGCAAGTATATTTCTATTTTTTAAAATTTGATATACTTATCCAGTAGAGGACTCTGGGGTATTTAAAAATAAGTTTTCTGTTTATTTTTGATGTAGTGATACACTAACACTAATGAAAAATCAGTTCACACTTACTTCACCTTATACACTCACACTTGCCTTAATTAAAAAAAAATGTTTTTTGCAAACTGCACCCTCTAGTGGGAACTAACGTATCCCAATGCTAAAAGTATTTACAGTTCGCTTCCAAACAAGATTAGGTTCACTAAAATCGGTAAGACGTTTAGAAGTTACAGCGATTTAATTGATTACGCTTTCATTAGCTTCCCGCACTCTTATCAAGGTCGGCACGCCACTAATGATGCAGAATTTGACAAAATCTCTAATGATGTTACTAAAGGTATAGTTAATGCAGGCATTTTCGGGGAAATTGAGAATTTTAATATTTACTTTTCAATTCTGCTCCGTTGCAGCAAAATTCGGAACTAGAAAATAATTTCCCTGCTACTAGCTATAGTATTATTAAAACATTATTTTATCACTTCAAAAACTAATCTTTCACTGTATGATTATGTCAAGCAAATCATTTCTAAGGCAGTTTATCCATACTCTCGCAATTTAAACATAAAATATGCAAATGAGTTTACGTAGGTAATAGACTAACGGCTCATGATAGTTTTTTCGGCATGATCGTTTACCGTCGGGCATTCGAATTTTTGTCTTTCATTGATCGAGTATTAATGCGTGATGTGAAAATTGGAGCTCTCTTTCGTGCAGAAACATTCGGAATGTTGATGCGAAAGTGTATTAAAAAGTTGCGAATTGGCATGATTGTTTACCGTCGGCCAACTGCTTTAGACGATAGTTAATGACAGAAAAGTCCAGCGGACAATTATCTGCCGACGTTTCGCGTGGTTATAAATTGGCCAAAAATTCATTTGTCATTGCAAAAAAAAAAGACTATTATGGTATGATCGTTTACTGTCGGGCGTTCATGGCGATCGTCTATTTATGTTATGTTATAGCGAAAAACATCAAAGGCCGACGGTTTTCACAGTTAGAAAAATTTTTAGTGATAAATTCAAAGTGCAATTTTTTTTATGAATATGGCATGATTGTTTACCGTCGGGCGTTTGACAATATTATTAAATTTCGATGAAATATGCATGATTATATCACTAGGCAACGTTTTTGACGGTTGTAAACATTCGTCCGACTCAACTTACAGTTTAAAGAAACGCATACAATTTGGACTGTTTGTTTACCGTTGGCCATCAGTTTCATTCAATTGATAATGTTGCAAATGACGATGTGCATATGGGCCGACGAATCGGATGGTTAAAACACCTTTAAGCAAATTAAAAAGATGTAAAAAAATACAAACGATTTTAACTGATTGTTTACCGTCGGCCATCAGTTTCAGTAAACTGATAATATTGCAAAACGACAATATCTACATGGGCTGACGAATCGGGAGTTAGTAATATTTTATAAATAATGTAAATGCTATCAAATAATTGAATATGGTAATTTAAAATTGCACAACATATAAGTAACTAATTTCGAAATATTATACATATAACATATTATATTCCGGCATATTTAGTGCACGAGTGCCAGCAACAGCTGTAACAAACGCACGACAGTCCTTTATTTATTTTCAGTTGCCAGTTTATAAAGAGGCGTCGTCGTGGGTGAATGGTAGCAGTGGTTTTAACGTCGAAAAATCGGTAATAACGGCAGTATTATATGCAAAAATATTCTGAAAATGTGTAAATAGTGGATGATCACTACAATACGTCGACTCTTATAACAATAGTTCGTGAAACTTTTAAACTTAATCAGCAAAACGCGTGGCAAACTACATCAAAAGATTATCATGACCGGTTAAAAAGGGAAGCTGCTTACGAAATATTAGTGAAAAAAATGAAAGAAGTGGAGCCTTTGGCAAACAAAGATTGTGTAATTAAAAAAAATAATAATATGCGTAGCAGTTTTCGGAAAGAATTAAAAAAGATAAAGGAATCGATGAGAACAGGAAGCGGTGCAGACGAAGTATACCAGCCAAAATTATGGTATCTTCACTCTTACAATTCTTAAATGACCAGGTACTTTCCACAGCTAACAATAAACCAATAACAGCAGGAGCACCGTCTATCGATGCCATCACGTCCAAAAACATGCACAAACTGGTACGCCTCAAGGCTGTCCGCCACATTTTCCGCAGTGTGTGAACACCCCCTTCTTTTTATGTTCGCCTCGAGGTCTAGCGCCTCAAGGTTGGCCTTAGGTTTTACCGTTGCGTGTGGAGCCTCCTTAAGGATACAGTAACAAAAAATAACAGTGGAATGTTCTCTTATCAGTGTTGATGCCGATAATTTCGTTCAACAACATATTATAAATAAACCGGTCGATCGGGTATAGTGCAGGCGCTGACCATAGGTTTTATGTGCCCAATTTTCTGAACAGCTTATTAAAGTATGTCTACTTGTAAAAAGTGCAACGCAGAGGAAGGCGACTCGTACTCTCTTGCAAAATGTGACCATTGCAAGACACTACTGTATGTAAACTGTTCCACTCTTACAGCCTCTGAGCACAAGAGGGTTAGGGT
Organism: Pissodes strobi; assembly: GCA_016904865.1. NCBI lineage: Eukaryota > Metazoa > Arthropoda > Insecta > Coleoptera > Curculionidae > Pissodes > Pissodes strobi. The sequence continues at coordinate 5,571 of JAEQML010071399.1, forward strand.
TAAGAAGCGATCCCGTTACGTGGCCTACAACTGTTAAGAGTATCTTCAGCTCAAAACTACGGATATTGGAGACAAGAATACTTTGCCTATTTTAAATCAGCTACTAAATAAAGACTTTGAAGAGGTTAAAGGCCTTATTCTTAAAACCAAAAAATCAAATGAAAAGCTCTCAAAAACACTAGATAGCACAAACAGATCGTTGACCTCTTTCAAAACTGAGCAGGCTCTTGCGTTGTCCAAATTGGATGTTTTATCCACGACTGTTTGTGGCATGAAGAAATGCAACGCGGAACTTTAGACCCGTGCCAGTGCCACGACTCCACTCACGACAGGCAACGATCAAAGACAGCTACAAGATTTGCAATTTGCATATGAAAAATTAAAGAGCATCAAGCGGAAATATTGTGCTTTAGGAATGATTTAGAAAAAAATAGCACCAGCCTCAGGGTAAATCCCGCCGGTACCCAATCAAATTCTGGTTGCAACTCTATGTCTGGAAAACAAAACCAATCTGAAAAACCAGCCAATAGCCCCATATAGTTCAAAAAGTACTGGCCTCGTAGGCCAAAAGAAAACTGACGAAACTCTCACAGCGGCTGAGCTAACTCCTCAAACCCCTATTATTATCTCCAAGATCTCGAACGTCGCGTCAGATGCGACAGTAAGGGAATATCTAAAAAATAATTCTGGCGAAAGTGAAAAGTTCTATATTGAAAATGTACCCGTAGAGTGAAGGCCAGAGAGGAACTTGACGACAACCTCATGAACCCCCAAAATTGGCCTGAACATATAGTTATTAAAATATCTCAGCAGATATAGCCATTTCGTCCTAGTTTCCAAGCAGTTACAACAATCACGGAAACAGCTACAACCGAAGCTTCAACCGCAACAGCCGAGGCTTTAATCACCAGCCGAGATGGAAGAGATACCTCTCAAACATACATTTGGAACACCATCCACGTTAACACACAAGGCATCACAAACAAGATACCTCAAGTGGAACTTCTGTTACAACAAGAAAATCCACAATTTTTATGGGTGTCGGAACAATGGATGGTGGAGGAGCAAGCAAAAACTACCATACCAATTAGCAGCAAACTGCTCGAAAAAAACACTCTCATGGTAGTGTTATGGCAACACTACCATGAGAGTTAGCAAGAATGAACACTTCAAAACCATGGACTTACTAAAACTCTCAACAGAATTAATTTTAGAATGCGTAGGTATCTCATTTAAATTTAATAATACAGGGATAGCTCTTCCGTCAGTTTATCATTTGTGCAATAATGCTGTTCCAGATAGTTTTAGCAGATTCATAACTGCATTCAATGAAACACTTTGTTATATTACATCTCAACATCAATTTATTTTAATATGCGGTGACCTAAATGTAAAATATTTAGAGGGAGCACGTGAAAAAAACATTCTCTCCGACTTGCTGGTAAGTTTTAATATACGGTCTATTCTACCACTTGAACCCACTAGGGATTACCCGAATCATACTCCCTCCGCCTTAGATTATGTTATCACAAACCTCCCCAACTTTCAGGCCAGTAATCTTGAGGCAAACATAGCGGACCATAAAGCACAAATCATTATCTCGGAAAGTACCTAACAGCCTTAACAATGAAATTGCAGTCTCCAATAAACATTACTTTAATAGATTTTATGACGCTGTGAAGAGTTTCTCGTTAGGCGCTTCTTTGCTTCTGCATACTATGCTATTTCTTCTGCATATCATGCTATTGGACTGCCTAGTTTAACCATTACGTCATCCAATGGTTGGTTCTCGGGCGCCACCGCATCTGGATTATAGTGGTAGAGGGCCCACTCCGCACCGGGTTGCTTTTAGACAGTGGAGAAACGGCGAACCAGGGGTCAATCTTGAATGTTTGCGTGGTTGCCGGCTGCTTTCAGAAATTCACTTGCTTAACTTAACTTAATACTAGCAGGAAGGGATTTAGAAAGAAAACATACAATTTCAACAATAAACCTAATATAGCATCTTTATTTGCCAACTGGAAATACAAAGAATGGTGACGTCAAAACCCTGATGACCTACGCTAACCTAACGTTGCAACGTAAGAATTACTCTTTACTAATCCAACCTACCTAAACTGGGGTTAACCTAAACTATCAATTCTTAACTAAAAAGTTACTCTTATGCGGCTTATATTAACCCAAAAGATAAAGAAATGAAAATATTGCCAGAGGGGGGGTATGGTATGCGAAACGTAACGGAATGACATAGACATTGAGAAGAGAAACAGAGCCGCGTTATCAACTCTTAAGGAACGGTACTACTACGACGAAGCTACTTGGATCACGGTATCCACGAGTCCACGGACAGGCACTCGAATGACGGCCCAACATCGGTCCAACGGAGCTCCTCTGACTTGGTCCTGACGGGTATGGATATACGCGGCCTGATGCTTAGAAGATTACGGAAACATGCGACGATAGCGTTAAGGTTCGGATGATATCTGACATAAGGATGACGACGATACAAAGGATACGGTGCGACATTAATAAACGACCTGACGAGGCTTCCTGCATATGTGAAATATAAAACCCGGATTGCGCGTGCGCGGATACGTCATTGCTTTCCGGTCGTGCTTCGCTACTACGATTTTACGCCGTCGCGGAGGCGGTAGGCTAGTTAAGGAACGGGGTAGGTAGACTGAGTGTGAGAGAGAGCTTGTAAAGATAGAGCCGACCGGAATGGAAAGACCGAGGCCGGCTTGTAGTGTAGAGAGAGAGAGAGAGCATGTGTAGTGAAGGAATAACTGATCGGAATAGAAAATCGAGACCAGCTTGTGTAATGTAAGGGAGTGAGAGAGATGAGGAATGGAGGAAGGTGGGTTGAGTGTGAGATAGAGCTTGTAAAGATAGAACCGACCGGAATTGAAAGACCGAGGCCGGCTTGTAGTGTAGAGAGAGAGAGAGTGTGTGTGTAGTGAAAGAATAACTGATCGGAATAGAAAACCGAGACCAGCTTAGTGTAGTGTAAGAGGGAGAGAGATATACCTACAGTAATACCTATATAGCAGCAGCGAAGGCGGACAAGAAAGGCGGCGACGATGGCGGTCTGCTGAAGGCGGCGATCTGCAGGAAGCGTCGTGGGTCTGGCTCAGCTTGGCGGCCTACATTGGCGGTAGTAGTAGTCCTCTTCCGCTGGTCTGGGCTGGGCTAGGCGGCTGGCTGGCTGGCGACTTCTTCTTCGAGAACCCGGGTGAGTTCTGCCTGTTCAGCGCGATGCAGCCCGGTTTTGTTACCTCGACGCGTAGTGGGGATCACGTCATCGGCCGGCCGATGAGTGGGGACCTTCACGCGCACGGTGCTGCGACGGAGATCGCGACGTTCTACCGGTACCGCGCGAAACTACGGAAAATGTGAAAACCGATTTCCCGACGGAATATTTTATTGAACTAAGTTTAGAATATTTAAATTATATTTTACGAAAAAGAATGATGTGAATAGCTCGTAAAATAAGAAAGTTAATCCGGCTTGCATACCATTCCCCTAAAAATATAGTAACTTCGTTACAACGCTCCTAATATTTTTCAGCTTAACTATCAGTTATCCAGGATGGCTCAGCCATTTATATACCCTCAATAACGTAAACGAATCATGGTTTTTTCTGGCACATTTTTTTTTGTTTGGAAATTGCCTGTCCTATTAAAAAATGGAACATAAAAAACACTGAAAAGAAAATAAAGCATGGCTAAAAGCGAATCTAATAAAGCAAAGTGAGCATTTAAAGGACTTATTTTGGCTTTCTAATACTCTCGGTACTCAGGCATCTAAACAACTTTACTCTCAGACAAAAAAAAAATATTTCATGAACGACTAACTATAGAAAAACACAATTTCTAAACTAATAGATACCGCATACAACTCAAAAATTATCTGGAATGTAGTAAACACTAGGTTTTGGAAAAATAAAAAAAAAGAACAAACCCTACCACAATTTTATCTAATGATACTTACATAACTAACTCATTAGAAATTAGTAATGAATTTTGTATTTTTTTTGCCACCAGCGCCGAATACTTAATAAATTCAACCTGCAATGATAATTTCAGCATATCGGATTGCACTTCTTGCGAACCTTATTTACTATCCATTTTTTTCACATCTTATAGTACACACGAGTTGTACTGTGCTTTCAAAATTTTAAAAAACAAAACAACATGCTCTGGCCTGTATGATGTCTCAGTCTTTGTTTTAGAACAACTTTGGGATCATATCAAATTCCCCATATGTCATATTTTTAACCTATCGCTCGACAATGGCATTTTTCCCAATAACCTGAAAGTGGGCGAGATAATTCCACTTTTCAAAAAGGGTGATAGAGAAAATATAGAAAATTATAGGGGAATTACAGGTCTTTCCACAATATCGAAACTGTTTGAAAAAGCAGTTTTAGATCGCTTAGAAAACTACTTGAGATGTTCCATACTAATTACTGACAAGCAACATGGCTTTAGAAAAAACTTTTCAACAAATACAGCTGCTTTTGAGCTTCTAAACTTCATCTACACGGGCAATGATTCATCATATAACACTCTGCTCCTTTTTTTCGACCTAACGCGGGCTTTTGACTGCTTGAACAGTTCATTTTTAAAAAGGAAGATGGACGCGTTGGGTATTAGAGGTAAAACCAACGACTGGCTAACTTCATATATGGAAGATCGCAAAATATAAGTAAGAGTTGAGTAGGTTACATCTCAGGAACAAAAAATCAACTGCGGTGTGCCACAAGGCAGTATACTATCACCTTTGCTATTTACACTTTTCATTAACGACTTAGAAAAACATCGACAACTATCTGATAAAGATACCAAACTAATACTTTACGCAGAGGACTGTACCGTGGCGATTTCGGCAAATAGCCTTAAAAATCTGGAAAATGATTCCAATGAGTCTCTAAATAAATTTGCCACATGGTGCATGAAAAACAGGCTTATTGTTAGTGAATCGGAAACTTGTTATATGACCTTTTCACAGCGCAAAGATTTCCCCCATGACACAATATTATCCCTAAATACTAAACGAATTAACAAAACTGACAACTTCAAATTTGCAGGTATTTATTTGGACCCTCATCTAAAATGGTGCAATCACCTTAATCACTTAGTTAGTAAACTTAACAGGGCATATTTTGCCATCAGAAACCTCAAAAATATCCTAGAAACTAAACAACTTTTTAATACATACTATGCCCTAGCTTATAGGGAATAGTATGTATTAAAAAGTCAATCATCAGAATTATCGAGAATATTTATCCTACAAAAATGAATAATCAGAAGAATAATTTCACTTAGCCATTTAGATTCTTGTAAACCACTTTTTCAAAAACACAAAATTTTGTCACTACCGTGCATTTTAATTCTACATGCTGTGCTATTCGTAAAAAAACAATTTAACAGATTCTCACAAGCCTCAAACATACATAGTTATCCTACAAGAGCTAACAACAATATACATCCCTCTCTACAAAACTGCTTCCTTTCAGAAAAGCCCATATTGCTTTTACAGCAACATGTATAACCAACTACCAGTCTAAAAGAAATAAACTCATTTACTAAGTTCAATAAAACAGTAAAAAGCTATCTCATTGAGAGATGTTTCTATAAAGTCAATGACTACTTTACGATTTTACGATCGTTCTTATTTTAATGCATTTTAGCTCTATAACCTAACTAAGTCAAGTCATCTTTAATTTATAAATTGTTAAAGACTGGAGGCTCCAGATGAGAAGCTCAAGTCTTGTTACTATAAGTTTCTGTGAAATGTTTTAACAAAACTTTTTGTAGCTTTTTAGCTCTTAGTTTTAAGTTTTGTTTTGTTAACTATTCATATACAACTTGTAACTGTCAAAACAGGAAGATTGAAATAAATAAATGACTTTTCAGAGCACACTCGACGGAAAAAGTGAGAATTTCCATTTCCTTGTACGCTCTAGAGCGCAAAATAGGTTCCGCGGCATTCGTCGATTTTGCAATTTCATTAGAATTGGGTAATTAGTTATTTTGCGCGCGGCTGTAGAAAAAAAAATTTTAAAGACAAAGTCGGTTCCGATCAATATATTATGTTGCAGTCTTGCAGCCAGTCACAATGAGGACGCGTGTCGCTCGGCCTGATGCAGTTTTTTACATTCCATTGGTGGTAGGGGTACCTAGTGCAACTGTTCAAAAATTTCTGAATCTTTGAAAACTTGCTATTAGATATTGCTATCGCCCGATTCATCAGCCGACGTACATATCGTCGTATTGCAATATTATCAGTTTACTGAAACTAATTGCCGACAGTAAACGATCAGCCCAAATTGTTAGTATTTTTTTACAAATTTTTAATTTTGTATAAGGTGTTTTAACCGTCTGATTCATCGGTCCACGTTCACATCGTCATTTTGAAACATTATCAATCGAATGATGCTGATGGCCGACGGTAAACAATCAGTCCGAATTGTTCATATTTTTTACAACATTTTAATTTGTTCAAAATAGTTTATAACCGCCTGAATCGTCGGCCATTGTTATAAACAACAATATTTCGTCTAAATTGAAGTAACTGTCAATATTTTACACGGTAAACAATCATGCCATATTCATAAAAAAAATTGCACTTTGAATTTATCACTAAAATTTTTTCTAACTGTGAAAACCGTCGGCCTTTTTAATACACTTTCGCATCAACATTCCGAATGTTTCTTCACGAAAAAGAGCTCCAATTTTGATATCACGCATTAATACTCGATGAATGAAAGACAAAAATTCGAATGCCCGACGGTAAACGATCATGCCGAAAAAACTGTCATGAGCCGTGAGTCTATAATAGTTTTAAAATAAATTCTAAACGCGAAATATGTTGCCTAATATTATTTTTATTAATTGACCTCCAACACTATTAAAATGCAAGTAATTTCTAACGCTATTTGTATGCTACTCACAGCCTAAATATTTAAGGAAAGTTCGAATAACAAATAATGCAATTCAAAGATGGGTCATAGATTTCAACGATAAAGGTCAAACACATTCGGATATAACGATTGATTAAAAATTAAATCTAAAAATTTAGTTGCGATCATACCTTAATGTTTACAATTAGAACATTAAAAGGTTCATATATGAACTGGCTTTATCTTTAAATATATTTCAGGTGAATGTGCAAGTTTGCTTCATCCAGATCATGCATGGGGTTCTCGTAGAGGTTCTTCCCAGTCTGAACAGCTTGAGGCTGAAGTGTATCAGCTTGGAAAAGATTTCTCAAGGTCTTTGCCAGGATCAAGAAGGTCCTCATTCCAAAGTCCCCAGGAACAAGCATCGGAACAGGTAAAAGAACATTGTATATTTTTCTTGAACTATCTTTCATATATATTTTTTTGAAATTTGCTTGGTTTTAGGTTCATGGATAAATAATTATACGAGGTTATTCCATTGACGTTTCGCCCATTGTTTTGGACATTTTCAAAACATTATTTTGTTACAGCTAAAATATAAAAATTTTATATATATTTAAAAAGACATCACAGAATTTGAAACTCACAAACATATCGCACATTGTTACGACAATTACAATTACAACGCGCTTTCCGTGTAATAAAAATATATTTTTTTAAAGAGTAAAGATTAAAAGAAGTTCAATCCTCGTGAAGCTATGACGAGTTCCACCGAGATCAATGTTATTGTACACTTACCGAATTCGACCAGTAATCCACCGCAAAAATAATTACCCGGCAGGTTGGAACGCAAGGCCCTGTAGCAAGCTGCAAAGTGAGCGCGCAAGTTTGCCCGCTGCTCAATTAACCGGAGAAAGGTTCATTGGGCACCATCCACCGAGATCGTTACGGACCAAACTGGAGATCCCCGCGTTGTTCGTGGAACCTACTGCAAGACCTCCGCTCCTCAAAGTAACCTTGCCGGTAAGAAGCGCATAAAGAATTTCACCACCAAATCACTAAAAAAATCTGCACAGTCACGATAAGTAAAATTGTTAAATCAAACAGAAACGCCGCAAATACAATACTGTATCTTTATTTGAAAAGATCAAAATCGGCAACGGTAATTGCCAAAAATAGCGATAAATACAAAAGTGTATAAGGAAATTGAGGAGGCCAAAATATTAATATATAAATTCAGGTGCGAACCCAAGGATTGTAGGTGGTTTGATTTGAACCCAAAAAAAAACTAAACTATCTAATAATAATGAACTAAAGCAATAAAAATATAAAATTTATCAGTGGTTGACCAAAACTCTATGTAGATTTAAGTGATAAGTCAAAGAAAATGAAGATAAAATAGGCACCACTTAAGTGCCTAAGAATTCCAGCGAGAAATAGGGGAAAGTAAAAAAGAAATCTTGGGTTGGCAGTAGGCGAGATCGTGATCACGTAAACCGCAGAGATAAAGTGGGCGCAAATACTACAAGGGTAAAGGTGCTAACTTAAAAGATACAGTTATTTCATAACAGACGTTTAAAACTAAAAATATTCAACACTTAGCTTTCACGGATGTTTCACCGTCCAGTGAACACGGACGGCTTGTTCCGGAACCAAGCTGGGTGGACGGCCGTCCGACGACGTCCAACACGTCTAGCTGGTCCGATTACACCCGGTAAGTGGCCTACAAAGTTCCGCTAAGCCAAAACTACAGTAGTTAAGTTCCCGCCTGGTGGAAGGAGAACCAAATTCCTGCCTGGTGGAAGGACCCTAGGAATGGAAACATTCCCTAGTTGGTAACGAGTCACAATGATAGGTGAATCGAGTGTTATTATATATTATCCTTTAAAAAAAATAATTCAGCAGAGTTTCAAATTTCAGATTTAAGAGACAGGGTACTTCCCCCTTTCATTTTAAATCAAATTTCAAAAATGAACCAAAAGTAAAAAAACAAAGAATAAATGGGAAAAGAGCACCACCGTAACAATATATTAGAGCAATCGAAATATTACAATTATAACTTAATATTATTTATGCAAAAAACTAAAAAAGTTCAGTTCGCCCAAGGGAAGCCGACATCATCAGTTAAAAAAAATAATATTACAGACTTTTAGAAAGAGGAAATAAGCAGTCCAAGAATTTGGACCGAGTTTGGCATAGCAAAATAAACGTACATAATCGTTGAATGCATTAGATGACAGCAATAGTACAAAAAAAATAAATGAATGTAATTAAATAGATTGTTCCGAGTCTGATACTGATAATATTCATACCATATTGATAAAAGAGTTCAAGTATAATCTAGATAAGGAAAAAAAGCCCTAAAATAAGCTTTAATGAAAAATCATACTAAACAAATTTGACAAATAAATGGTCTGAGTGCCCTTCCAATATTGATATCAAAAAGATAGCGCGCCTCTATCTTTATTTTAATAAATCGAGAATAAGATTCAATAAAGTAAACAACAATGAACGAAAATATGCGAAGAAATGTAATCTGCACTCAAAAACGTGATCTGATGGCTTCCCTTCGCAACGGAATCTAATAATAAGCAAAACTGCATAACCTAACCATTAACAACCGAATTTTCCGGTTTAGTGTCTAATCAATAGTTGAAATAAACTACCCGCACGAATCACTAGAAGTTAATTGCAAGTTTAATTATTAAAATTAAAGTTAAAACCAGTAATTACCCATTGCATCAATTCTAGCTTCGGTAATAAATAAATTTCATGAAATTAGCGGTTTTTTTTGCAATAGTAACAACCTACGGCTGTAAACAATAGATGCCTTTGATAAAGCAGCATAATAATCAACAGGTAAATTTTACCCTTGGGGCTAAATCGCTACGGAAAGGTCAAATAAATTAAACTACTAAATTATCGAAAATCTACGTTACATTTCGTCGGAAATAGAATAAAATGATTAATTTGGCTAATCGCAAAACCCCGTGAATAAATAATAATGATAATTTCATTCAAATACAAAATCTTCAGTTAACCTAATTAACTTGACATCATGCCGATCAATTAAGCCAATAAATCGAGACCGAAATGAGAGTTAACGATTAACTAAATCAAGCGCACAGCTCCGCGCGTAAATACAAATGATTAAGTCATCCGAATACAAAACCTATGCCTTAATTACCCTCTAATCAAATTGACGTCACGCCGATCAATCAAGCCATTAAATCCAGTCTGATATGAATGAAAACGGTAATTTTAAATGGTTATTAAATAATAAACTAGGCCATCCGTATAATGAAAAGAAACCCTCAACCTTAATTAAACTCTAATTGAGATGACGTCACGCCGATCAATTAAGCTTATTAAATCAAGTCCGAGCTTAAAGAAAAGCGAAATAATACAACCATGCAAATACTAAAGGCACGAAAACACAAAACACCTGCAATTAATAAAGACACTTTTAAAATGAGGGCATTCTACGCGAGCGACACAAAGCTAAGTACTACAATGGCGGCCAGACCTAGACCAAGCCAATTCCAAAAACCTCGTCCAACGAGTTATTCCTGCATCTACGACACTAAAACTAACGAGAACGAATCGAAATGGCCGATGCGGAAATTTCTACGTTGTTGGTCGACAAAATCCCCCTAAGGTATCTGGGATTAAATCAGATTTTTAAATGAATCGACCGAAC
>JAEQML010071402.1:0-16172 GCA_016904865.1 Pissodes strobi
ATTATTAATAATGATATAATTGTTTATCTAAAATGTTAAAATAATAAAAAAAACAGTTTCAGACTTCTTTCATTGATTAGAAAAGAGCAAACGTAAAAAATGTTATTGAACTATCTCATATTCGCAGAAGAACTCTGATAAAGGTCCAAAGAGATATACAGCAGGAGTTTCTTCAGGATTCCCTAGAAATTCGGCATACAGTTCTTGATATCTCGATAATGTAATACCACCTCTTCGTCTGTCGTCATCCTGAAAAGAAAAAAAATTGAGCTAGTCTGCTAGTACTCGAGACACTGATGTGTAAACATATCCTATATCGACATCATCGACATGAAAATGTAATGCCACCTTAGGCCGCGTGACGCCTGAATATAGGCAACCACTTATTTGGAATTGGTTGCCTATATTCTGGCGTTAGAAAGAACACGTTTTACACTAACGGTTACAGACAACCTGCAAAACACATTCCCGTCACAGATACCTCCTGACGTGCGTTGTGTAATGTTTACATTTGTAACGTTTGAATTAGAATGACTAATATTACACTTCATGTATAGCCCTCCGCTCGCTTCGCTCGTTACAGGGGCGCAACGAACAAAAACTTTTCGCAAATGTAACCTCAAGATAATAAAAAAAAACACCATCGGAAATTGAACCCGGACCGCCGAACCAGAGGTCTAGCATCTTAACTATTGAACCACCAGAGCACTTGTAAGCAATTCATTGCAACGTAAAGACATAGGTAAAATGGGAACGCAATCTAACGAAAACACCCGATCCCTTCCGACAAGTCGGGAACGTATTTTGCAAGCTATCTTTATCCGCTAGTCGTTTTACAAGAAAGTGCTGAAGTAGACTGCGTATGGTTATGATGTAACATCCGGGTTTCACACTTCCGTCCATTTTCCCGAGATTTACCCTCATACCGCCGCGTAAGATGTTTACACATCAAAAAATTGAAGTTATGGATAGCATTCAGAGTAGTATTTGGATTTGTGATTAGTGCCACTTAGTCGTTATCCTAATCCAAATGGCTCTCATAATACTCATTTTTCAAAGGAGGAAGAGACAATAGGAAATATATTACACTTATAACGAGGGACTAAAGTGTACTTTATAATCTTGAGGAGAAAAGTATGCGTGGGTGTGTGCGTGTGTGCAATTTGTTGAGGGATTAAAGCACTGTAGTCCCGTGGCTTATAAGCAATTTATTGAATTTTGTGAAGTATATTTTTCCTAAAAAATTTGCTGAAAAATAATACTGAAGCATTGCATATTTGTAGTTTATTTGTTTAGTTAAAGTATCATAAAATCCTATTATTACTAGTCGGTTACTCCAGAAATAACTCAAATAGATTTTATCAATTTACTTTTTGCATTCCATGGATTAAAATGACAATTTATGGCATTGCTTTCGGGAATTAAAGTGTGGCTTTTGCTCCCTAAAGAGTAAAAATTCACTTTTATTCTCTTGAGGGGGGGTTAAGAAGGTATATTTTACTCCCTGAAGTACCAAGCCAAGAAAGCTTTACAATTAGTGCCTTATATTAAAGCAGTTATGAGAAACATTGGTAAAATATTCCTGCTAAAACCACGTACTATTGCAATTGACGAATTTACATATATTGATAACTGCTATTTCGACTATTCCTATAGTAACCGACTGGTATATAGAAATTCATGATATGCCTTTTTACTTTTGTAATCAACTAAACTACGAATATGCAACAATGTTTTTCAGAACTCAATATACTTCACGAGATGTGGTACATCCCATCGTCCTCCCTAAGGCTATAGAACACCGAAGTACAAAGTCTGGAGCTGATCAATGACAGTTTGTAACAAAAGGGGCAGCATTGTATTAGCAGGCAGGAACGTCAAACTGGTGAGAGCAGTTTGATAACAGGGAGTGACACCCCCGCCATTCCGAATTGCCACGGGATGTGGCCCATCAAATCTCATCGTCCTCCTTCAGGTTGGAGAACACCAAAGTACAAAGTCTGAAGCTGATCACTAGGGAGTGACCCAATAAACCCAATTCTTACCCCTGTCAGACGGAATGAATGAGTCTGAGGCCGATGCTTCCAGTGGAAGCGGCCCTAGGTGGTAGATGCATATGCCTACTCGCATCGTCCGGTGAAAGACCACCCCACCAGAGCTGGGAAGCGCTAAGTGGTTTTTCCGAATCACGTTCCGTTTCCGCGTTGGTAATTCCGGGTTCCACAGTAGGAATATATGGATATGACGGTGCTTACAGGATCAAAATATTCCGAAAAACTCCCCGGCCATTCGGATCTCCGGGCGCTGGGTGGCCCTGGGAGCCCTTCATTCCGCTTTTCACAGACAGCAAAGATATCGAACCTATTTAGAATAGATTTCTGCAACATAAGAGGTATAAATACAAACATAAATTCGGTACGTCAACATCTACAAACATATAGACCCCAGATACTAGGCCTCACAGAAACACAAGTATGCTCTACAACAACAGCGGTAAACTACCCCTCTCCTGGTTACGACTTACACACCCGACTTAGACATAAGTTCGGAATATGCCTTTTTGTCCGAAGCGAGCCTTCCCTTCATGTTACCGCGAGGAAACACTCGAACCGACGTTATGTGGCTCAAGTTTACCGCCAAGGGAGTAACCAAGTTTATATGTTGTCTCTATCGCCCTCCGAGCGATAGAGCCTACCAAAGCTTTTTTTACAAAACTAGCTACCACTTTTGACTCAATACAAGTCGATCATCCTAATTCAGAAATAATCGTTCTGGGAGACTTAAAAACTCACAACACCAACTGGCTCAAACATCACAATAAGACCGACAACAAAGGTAGAGTAGCTGAAGCATTTGCCATCAGCTGCGGGCTTACTCAACTTGTAGACGAACCAACTCGAATCTCATAGAGGGGCGAATTCGCCGACCTCCTTGATCTTTTTCCAACCAGTACACAATTACAGTGGGGTCCGCCATTAGGGACTTCCGCTCACAAACTTATTACAACGGTTTGTTAATTGCCACTTTTACAGAAGGATCCCCCATTGCCTCACAAAATCTGGCATTACAATTCTACAGACTGGGACGATCTAAGGGAGTTCTACCTAGATTTTCCTCGGCTCGACGTCTGCTTTAACACTAACGACCCGTCAGTCTGCTGCGATCAAATTACGCAAGTAATCTCCTCAGGAATGGAAGCATACATCCCAAATTCCATCAAGTTACCATCAAAAGAAAAGCCCTGGTTCGACAGAAGATGCGAAAGAGCTGTAGGAAACGTCATTAAAGAACTAGATACGCAAAAGGCATCAGGACCAGACGGAATACCTATGCCATCGTGTTGAAGAACTGCACCAACGAACTAACACCCGTTTTTTTCCAGGCTTTTTTCTCTGTTTTACGGAAAAGGGATTTACCCATCGTCTTGGAAAGTCGCTCGAGTGCAACCTGTTCCAAAAAAAGGCAAGAAAACCATGCCCTCAAACAATCGCCCAATTGCTCTACTTCCAATAATCTCTAAAGTCATGGAACGTGTAGTTAATCAGCAACTACTCAAGTACCTCGAGAACAACAGAATAATCAGCGATAATCGATACGACTTTCGCAAAGAGAGATCGACAGGAGATATATTGGCCTATGTCACTCATATATGGAGTAGGGCAATTGAAAACTGCGGAGAATTTTTGGGCGATTGTGTTGAATATTTCGAAGGCATTCGACAGAGCTTGACATGACGGACTGCTCAAAAAACTGCCGTCCTTCGGACTGCCAGCCTCTCTCTGCAGCTGGCTTGCCAGTTTCCTTTTGTTTCCGTTTTGGCTATCGTATATCGCAGCGTAAGTAACCTCAAAATTCGTCACCATTCATATAGCTTCGGCGCATTTGTATTTACTAGCGAAAAACCCTCGTAGAGTCTGGCCGGCTTCGCTTCGACGATATATCTTGATCGAGAATAAAATTTGCGTTGCTAAACAAAGTTCGATGTCGAATAAATTGAATTTGGCGCGTGAGGACCCCGAAAGTAAAGTCGGTGGCCATTTAATGTTTCCGGCTTTCGTAGTACATACTGTTTTTGGATTGGTTGTCGAGTTAGGCATCGTGCGCAGTTCCTTAATTGCCTCGGAATAATTAAGAAATTCTATTAGTTGAAGTGGCTTAATGATAATGCCCTTTTGGCTACTCTGAGTAGTTTTTTTTTTGTTAGATGCCTACATCGCAATCCCAGGTTTCCATTGTCTAATTCCCTTGGATGAATTATTAAAAGGAACATGTGACTTGTCGTGCCATGCATTTATTGGTAGAGCGAGATTTTCGAAGTGGGGATCCTCTGCTGAGTTACCGCTCTCCTGGTGTCACTCTCTACGTCGATCTTTGTGAGTCAAGCAGTTATTTTTGACACCGGTTGGAATCATTTTTGATTTTACCTTTGAAGGGATTTTCCAACCGGGCCATTTTTAACAGTTTCAGTCTATATTTGTGCCTTATCTTTTCTTAAGTGTTGGTGCCTGAAACTGCCCTTTGTGGGATTTGAATGCTGCTTTAGCGAGGTGAGTTGGGTTTTTTGCATTTTTTTTTGTCTTTCTGTGAACGCCATCATTTCAACATTGTGACGCACGTGGGCGGATTTTTAATTCCCTTTTTAAGCTCTTACAGAGGCCAACTTGCCCAACTGTAAAGCTATGTAGCGATAGGCAACTGGCTACCCCTACACAGGTAAATTATTGTTTTTTTTATTCTGATTTCTCTTTTTCCTTGATGGTTGATTTTGATTACCGAGTTATAATGCTCGTCAATTAAGAGTTACGTGTGGAACCTTGAATATGTGTTGTTTCACAGGGTCCTCCCGTTGGATCTATTCCTACCTTTGGGGCTATTCCTCCCGTTGGGTCTATTCCTACCGTTGGGTCCATTGCTATCGACGAGCATCGTTAGCGACAGGGTGTTCCTTGGCTACGCCTGTCTAGCGGTACTACCTATATAGAGTCTTGTAGTCCTTCGCCTGCCAAGGAAGTCTTCTTTCTTCTTCTTTCTACCATGAGCAGTTATTTTCTGGAAGCTCCCTGAGGAGCTACTCATCGGCCAAGTGAGCAATTTCTATTTTTTTTTCTATATATATTTTGCGGCAATTGCGTGAAATTAACTTACGATCTCTAATTATATTTTTTTTTTGGCTTTGTTTTCGAACAAAGATTAACTTTTTAACTTTTTCTCCTTAATTAAGGTAACATTTTATTTAAAACTTATTTTATTTTAAACGAACTTTGATTATTGGGCTAATTTTGTCTAGCCAAAGACGCCTGAATAAATTTAATGAAATTCTAAAATTCAGTTAAAACCGTTTGAGCTAGAACAAATCAGATTTTGGATTAAATTTTGAACCTTTAATTGACTGACGCAATAACATTGTAGATCAGATAACTACTATTGTTGATACGGCCTAGTAGACTTTGCGTCATTCTTAATTTTTTTTCTATTGCGGCCTTTGATATTTTCATTACTCAAACAAATTTTTCATTATCCTTGTCTTTCCGGTAACTTGACCGGGGAGTACTTACGCTTAAGTGTCACACCTTAAAGTCTATAATTGATTGGTTGCTACAATAACGCCAGGTCTAACTAGTTTTTTATATTGTTTTGCGGCAGTTACCAACGTGTCATAACTGATCCAGATAACCATAGTTAGTTAGTAATACGGCCCTGTAACGAATCACGATTCGATGTCCGTGAATTAATCTTTGGTTAAGTGAATATTCGAGTTACTTACATACCCGATATAATAATAATAATAATAATATAATTTAGTTACGACTTACATACCCGATTTAGATATAAGTTCGGAATATGCCTTTTTGTCCGAAGCGACCTTTCATGTCACCGCGAGGAAACACTCGAACCGAACAACCTTGACGTCATGTGGCTCAAGTTTACCGCCAAGGGATTAACCAAGTTTATATGTTGTCTCTATCGCCCTCCGAGCGATAGAGCCTACCAAAGCTTTTTCTCAACACTAGCTACCACTTTTGACTCAATACATGTTGATCACCCCAGTTCAGAAATAATCGTTCTGGGAGACTTCAATGCCCACAACACCAACTGGCTCAAACATCACAACAAGACCGACAACGAAGGTAGAGAAGCTGAAGCATTTGCCATCAGCTGCGGGCTTACTCAACTTGTAGACGAACCAACTCGAATCTCAGAGAGGGGCGAATTCGCCGCCCTCCTGGATCTTTTTCTGACCACCAATCCTGACCAGTACAAGGTTACAGTTGGTCCGCCATTAGGTACCTCCGACCACAAACTTATTACAACGGTTTGTGAATTGCCACCCATACAGAAGGATCCACCATTGCCTCGCAAAATCTGGCATTACAATTCTGCAAACTGGGACGATCTAAGGCAGTTCTACCTAGATTTTCCTTGGCTCGACGTCTGCTTTGCCACTGACGACCCGTCAGACTGCTGCGAAGAGATCATGCAAGTAATCTCCTCAGGAATGGAAGCATACATCCCAAATTCCATCAAGTTACCATCAAAAGGAAAGCCCTGGTTCGACAAAAGATGCGAAAGAGCTGTAGGAAGGATTCAGCAAGCCTATAAGTACTGGCAGCAAAATCAGACCGCTGAAAATCGCAATTATTTTATCGAAGCGAGAAACGAGTGCAAGCGTGTAATCGACGAAACTAAGGACAAACACAATCAAAGGATCAGGAATAAACTTTTGCAATGTCCCAGTGGTTCCAGGAATTTCTGGTCGGTAGCAAAGGCAGTAAGTAACAACTTTACAAAAACATCTCTCCTACCTTTGACGGACGAACGTGGCATCACGGCGGCTACCGCCAAGGAAAAAGCAAACATGCTCGCCAAAATGTTTTCATCGCACTCTACCTTAGACGTGCCCCAAGGCAGGACTCTCCCCACTATACCGAACATCATCACTACCATGGCGGAAGTCAAGTTTTCTCATCATGATATTCGCAAAATCCTTAAAGAACTAGATACGCTAAAGGCATCGGGACCGGACGGAATACCTGCCATCGTGCTAAAGAACTGCGCCAACGAACTAACACCCGTTTTTTCCAGGTTTTTTTCTCTTTCTTGCAGAAAAGGGATTTACCCATCCTCTTGGAAAGTCGCTCGAGTGAAAGCTGTTCCAAAAAAAGGCAAGAAATCCACGCCCTCAAACTATCGCCCAATTGCCTTGCTTCCAATAATCTCCAAAGTCATGGAACGTGTAGTCAACCAGCAACTACTCAAGTACCTCGAGAGCAACAGAATAATCAGCGATAATCAATACGGCTTTTGCAAAGAGAGATCGACAGGAGATATATTGGCCTATGTCACTCATATATGGAGTAGGGCAATTGAAAACTACGGAGAGTCTCGAGCGATTGCGTTGGATATTTCAAAAGGATTCGACAGAGTTTGGCAAGACGGACTGCTCAGCAAACTGCCGTCCTTGGGACTGCCCGCCTCTCTCTGCAGCTGGCTGGCCAGTTTCCTTAAGAACCGATCCCTACACGTTGCAGTCGATGGACACATCTCGGACACATTCACCATCAACGCAGGCGTGCCTCAGGGTGCAATACTTTCACCAACTCTGTTCCTCATCTATATTAATGACCTGCCGATCGAAACGAATAATCCTGTTTACAGTTTTGCAGATGACAGTACCCTTGTCTCCCAGTTTAGATGAGAAAAACCCTTACCAGCGACTGAGACTCATCACCGCAGACAGGAGCAGATTACAGCAATTAATCAAGACCTGGAGAAAGTTCAAACTTGGGGCGACCGAAATTTGGTCCAGTTCAATGCAGCAAAGACCCAAGCAGCAACGTTTACTAAGAGGGCCAATACAGCGGGCCCTGACATCATTATGGCAGGATCGACCATTCCTTCATCCTCGTCAATCGGGCTGGTGGGTGTCTCGGTCAACAGCAATATGTCATGGCATGACCATGTTGCTAACATCGCAAAATCAGCCTCCCAGAAGCTTGGTGCGCTATTTCGCAACAAAAAATTCTATACACCGCAGCAGTTGCTCTTGCTGTGCAAAGCGCAAATAAGACCCTGCTTAGAATATTGCTCACATATCTGGGGTGCCGCACCAAAGCATACCCTAAAGCTGCTGGATTCCATTCGAAGAGGGCTGTGCGTCTCGTCGGCGATCCGGAGTTGACCCGGAATCTGGATAGTCTGGAACATCGCAGACATGTGGCCGAGATGTCTCGGTTTTACAGATACTTTCACGGCAGATGTTCCCAGGATTTGGCCCGCATAATCCCGCCCCTGGCAACTCCTGTCAGACAGTCTCGACAAACGGCAGGAGCGCACCAGTTCGTCGTACAACTAGAAACACCTAGAACATCGCTTTACCAGAACTCCTTTGTCTGGCGCACTGCATCACTGTGGAACTCACTTCCAGGACATCTGTTTCCCACTAATTATGACCTACAAACATTCAAGAACCGTGTCAATCAACATCTTCGCACACACACCGCTCGTCGAGCGCCATAGGATCTCCCTTTGTGTGCCACTGCCATAAAAAAAAAAAAACTTGAATTTTCCTACAACGACATAACAAGTAGAGATTTGCAAGGTCGCTGGCCTGTGTTCACATTATATTGACGCTATTTTTTATTATTATTGCACAAAGCGTTTATCGTAAATTACGATTGAATATTTAGGTACTATTTCTCGTTGAAATAGAGTGTTACCATAAAATTAATCTGCTAGAATTACTAGTCATTTTCTCATCCTTACTCTTTTTTTTTATCGTCAGCTGTGATATTTTATTTAACAGTAATAAACCGATCCTTTGTTTGTCTATTTACCTGTTTTATTCAATTAACTCTTTATTAATACTCCAAAGGAGAGGCCCTCTGAAGTAAGCATCTGATTTATTATTATTTGTGCTCAATAATTGAAACGTTCGGGATTTACATTTGATTAATATTTGAGGATTTGTTTATCACTCACTTTAGTTTTTTTTTCGGTTAATATTTGTGTATTTGCTTATTATCGACTTTGATTTTTGATTAATTTTTGACTAGTTATTTCTTCATTATTAATACTGATAAATTGCCGGCATAAATATCTGATCTAATTTTCTAACTTATTTTTGTTGTTTTATTGATGGGTTTTCTTTATAAAAGAGAAATAACAAATTTTTGGTAATCTTTTATTTTGTCGCGAAGCTTAAGCTAAAACGAGTTCCATATTTCAACTTTGGGGTATTTCTGGCTTGTGCTGTCTACAAGCCCGTGGCGCCTTAAATAAATAAACCCACCCCTACTCTTTGACATTTCAGCTAGGGCCTAATTTATACGCTCGGCGACAACTTGTTCTAGCCTACGCATCGACATACGTAAATTCACCCAATTTCTAATTTTAAATTTTCAAACTTAAAATTTTTCTCTCAATTTGCGATTATTCACTTACAGTTCCTTCTGAGCTGGAGTGAAGGTTTGCGCCCATTAGAAGGACTGGAAGAGAGTAATAATACTTTCCCCAACTCCGTTTCTCATCTATATTAATGACCTGCTGATCGAAACGAATAATCCCAATTGAGATCAGAAAAACCTTTACCAGCGACTGAGACTTATCACCGCAGACAGGATTACAGCAATTAATCAAGACCTGGAGAAAGTTCAAACTTGGGGCGACAGCAATTTGGTCCTGTTCAATGCAGCAAGGACCCATGCAGCCACGTTTACCAAGAGAGCCAATACGGCGGGCCCTGACATCATTATGGCAGGATCGACCATTCCTTCATCCTCGTCAATCGGACTGCTGAGTATCCCGGTCAACAGCAATATGTTCTGGCATGACCACGTTGCTAACATCACAAAATGAGCCTCCTAGAAGCTTGGTGCGCTATTTCGCAACAAAAAACTGTATACACCGTAGCAGCTGCTCTTGCTCTACAAAACGCAAATAAGAACGTGCTTAGAATATCGTTCACACATCTGGGGTGCCGCACCAAAGCACACCCTAATGCTGCTGGATTCCATTCAGAAGAGAGCTGTGCGTGTTGTTGACGACCCGGAGTTGATCCGAAATCTGGATAGTCTGGAACACCGCAGACATGTGGCCGAGATGTCCCTGTTTTACACATACTTTCACGGCAGATGTTTCCAGGATTTGGCCTGCCTCATCCCGCCCCTGGCAACGCCTGTCAGACAGTCACAACAGACGGAAAGAGCGCACCAGTTCGTCGTACAACTGGAAACACCTAGAACATCGCTTTACAAGAACTCCTTTGTCTGGCGCACTGCATCACTGTGGACCTCACTCCCAGGACATCTGTATCCCCCTAATTACAACCTACAACTATTCAAGAACCGTGTCAATCAACATCTTCGCATACACACCGCTCGTCGAGCGTCATAAGATCTCCCTTTAGTGTGTGTGCCCCTACCATTAAAAAAAGCAGTGACTGATTAGAGTATGTGCTTATATAAACAGTAATAACATTTGAACTATATTCTTTCTACCGTCAGTGCATACATACCATTACCAACTAATATTGAACTAGTAATGTTGATTAGGATTTGTAAGCCTATTTCATCTATATGTAATAAATCACATTTATGCAAATTACCTAGAAGTCTTTCCTTATCGACCAACGCCGCAGATATACACTTTATTAATACAAAAGTGAAGCAAATCCACTAACCTAATTAACCGCTCGCAAAAATAAATACCATCTCGCCCAAATCCAAAGACAGGTACACATTAGGATTTCACTTAAAATCACAATATTCATTGTTGCCAGATATAATTTAAGAGTTAATATTTTAGATTATTTCACTCATGCTATTTTGAATTAATCAAACGCCAGTATTCTAATAAAATTGCAGTTTTGCCGCGATAATATATTAATACGGAGCTGTTTTTACCACCAGGCTACTCAGACCAGCAGCATTTTCACGTCATTGATTTTAATTCGAAAATTTGTATAGATAAAATGTAATATATTCATTAACTAATCAATTATTAATATGTATTAAGTAACAAAAGGGCCATAAACCTAATTTTATTTAGACGAGATATTTAACTCAATTTGGTTTACAAATAAAATTAGTGCATAAATTAAAATTCTCCTGAGAGTATCTTAATCAAATTGGCAAATATTTAGCAAACTATTCTGCCAACTGGCTAATTGTCGAAAATTATATTTATTTTTACGGAACATACGTCCGTGCCAACTCTATAATATAAATTATTATAAATATAATTAATACGGTCTCCTGGCAGATGCCGTTATAGGCTGACTAGCGATCGGTTATTTGTTTCTTTATATAATGAGAATCAGCCTTTCCTATCTGTCTTAATAATTATAGGGAAAATAAATAATTAACCAAAAGCTGGCTACTTATAGATTAATATAATGTTTTTTATCCGTGCTAGTTATGAAAGCGGTATAGTCGCTTTTATTCCGCCCTATCCTAAAATAATTGTCCGTTGTCGTTGTCGTCCCTCACAAAATGCCCCTCCTCCACTAATTCACTTGGCAACCAAGGTTTACATTTTGACAATGATCTAGAACCACCTACCTGTCTGCTCACTTCCAGAGGAAAAGCCTTCTCTAACAGATCAACAAACAAGTCAATAAACTACTCCAGTCTTGCATACACACCATTTACAATTGTTATGCAATAAAACCTACTAGTGCTTTTTAGGGTAGCACCGCCAAATTCGATAATTTGCATACTATGTTCAGACAAAGAACATTCAATATTACACATTTTAAGATTATCCAAGGTAAAATTTAGAAACATATTGTCTATCAGGGTTTTTGAATTACCCTGTACTCTCGAGTAATTGGAGACACATGAGTGTAGACCATAACAAGAAGGCATATTACACAACTGTCCAGCATAATTGACATCAGCAGCAGGGTCAAAGTTTATGTTGAAGTCACCATTTCGCCATTTCGTCCAATATTATCTCCAAGTTACCAATAAATTCCCTTACATTTGTCGGAAAACCAACGTCTACCTCTGTATATGTATATTCAACTGGATCAACCACACTTTTGCCAAAGGTAGCCCTGCAATTGATCTTGTTTGAGACATGGATTGCATTTCCACCTCCACGGCTATAGAGTCGTCAGTGGGACCCTGCCAGACTATAACCATCAATCTTGATTACCTCAAGTTCATCCCTGTAATACCAGGTCTCGGTCAATGTCACAATTTCCTGCTGTAATATGATAAAAAATATCATCCACCTTGTTTCTCAAGCTTCAAATTAAAATTGGCTGGTCTATGAAAGATGGACTTATTAGATTTAAAATTATTGATGCTAGCATCTGTGGAGGATCCTACGAGCCTAGTGGTTGTGTCGATATCATCCTCTCCTTGGCAAAAAATCTTGAAACAAGCGAACCCTCCGGCCATACGTCACGCCTCCAAGCCTGTTTGAAGTTCGCCTGCTTAATATTAACTTTGAATGAGGCATAGGATTCAGGGTGCTTGGATTCATGACTTTCAACGGTAACTTCTGGGAAACGATCAATCAGAAAAGCCTTCAGGTCATCAGGCGATATATTCGGCCGTAGAACTAGACACGCAAAAGGCATCATGACCGGACGGAATACCTGCCATCGTGTTAAAGAACTGCGCCAATTAACTAACACCCGTTTTTTCCAGGCTTTTTTCTCTGTCTTACGGAAAAAAAGATTTACCCATCCTCTTGGAAAGTCGCTCGAGTGCAACTTGTTCCAAAAAAGGCAAGAAAACCATGCCATCAAACTATCGCCCAATTGCCTTGCTTCCAATAATCTCCAAAGTCATGGAACGTGTAGTCAATCAGCAACTACTCAAGTACCTCGAGAATAACAGAATAATCAGCGATAATGATACGGCTTTCGCAAAGAAAGATCGACAGGAGATATATTGGCCTATGTCACTCATATATGGAGTAGGGCAATTGAGAACTACGGAGAGTCTCGAGCGATTGCGTTGGATATTTCAAAGACATTCGACAGAGTTTGGCATGACGGACTGCTCAACAAACTGCCGTCCTTCGGACTGCCAGCCTCTCTCTGCAGCTGGCTTGCCAGTTTCCTTAAGAACCGATCTTTGTACGTTGCAGTTGATGGACACATCTCAGACACATTCATCATCAACGTGCCTCAGGGCGCAATACTTTCACTAACTCTGTTCCTCATCTATATCAATGACCTGCTGACCGAAACGAATAATCATGTTTACAGTTTTGCAGATGACAATACCCTTGTCTCCCACTTTAGATCAGAAAACTCCTTGCCAGTGACAGAGACTCATCTCCGCAGACAGGAGCAGATTACAGCAATTAATCAAGACCTGGAGAAAGTTCAAACTTGGAGCGACCGATATTTGGTCCAGTTCAATGCAGCAAAGACCCAAGCAGCCACGGTTATCAAGAGGGTCAATACGGCGGGCCCTGGCATCATTATGGCAGAATCGACCATTCCTTCATCCTCGTCAATCGGACTGCTGGGTATCTCGGTCAACAGCAATATGTCCTGGCTGACCACGTTGCTAACATCGCAAAATCAGCCTCCCAGAATCCTGGTGCGCTATTTCGCAACAAAGAACTGTATACACCGCAGCAGTTGCTCTTGCTCTACAAAGCGCAAATAAAGTTGTGCTCACACATCTGGGGTGCCGCACCAAAGCACACCCTAAAGCTGCTGAATTCCATTCAGAAGAGAGCTGTGCGTCTCGTTGGCGACCCGGAGTTGACCCGGAATCTGGATAGTCTGGAACACCGCAGGCATGTGGCCGAGATGTCCTTGTTTTACAGATACTGTCTCATGGCAGATGTTACCAAGATTTGAACCGCCTCATCCCACCCATGGCAACGCCTGTCAGACAGTCACGACAGACGGCAAAAGCGCATCGACAGAGCCTCGCACCTAGCTACAACTAGAAACACCTAGAATATTGCTTTACCAGAACTCCTTTGTCTGGCGCACTGCATCACTGTGGAACTCACTCCCAGGCCATCTCTTTCTTCCTAATTACAACCTACAACTATTCAAGAATCGTGCCAAATTAAAAAATGCTTTATTGTACAAAGAGTTAATATTACCCTCATTTACAAAGCTGGAAGAAAAATCAATAAAAACACAAAGGAACTAACATGACAAACTAATATTATAAAAACAGACAGAGAAAATCAATAAAAAACAATAAATCAAGACAAACGCATTAAATTTACATGGGTCACTAAATATAATTTAAAAATAAAACAAGTATGATAAAATAGTTGGAAATAAAAAAATCAATATAGGACAATTATAAAATTACATCTAATAAAATTTACTCGAAATTAACAATTAACAGTCTCTCAAAGTCATCTTCAGTCTATATAAAATTCGTCTAGGCTATAATATGACTTGTTTAATAAAAAATTCTTAACAAGTCTACTGAACTACTTATCACTAGTAACATTTTTAAATTCTAAAGGCATGTGATTGTATATTTTGATCCCCTCATAAATTATTGAATGTTTCGCAAGAGAGCTCTTGGGGATGCACAGACTTAAATTATTACAATTAAATCTTGTCCTATGTACATTGGTATGGGATTCATTGGATCCCTTGTACTTCTTACGAACCAACTGAGAAGTCAATAATATAAAAAGACAAGTTACTGTCAGTATCCATTCCCTAATAAAAAGTGGCTTACAATGGTCAACAAAACCTGCCCCACACAAAAATCTTACAGCCCGCTTCTGCAATACAAAAACTGACTGCAAGAGATAAAGGCTAGCAAACCCCCAAAATTGGATCCCATACCTTAGATGTGATTCAACTAATGCAAAATAAACATTCTTTGCTGATTTTGAGTCTAGTTCGTTGCGAACCAATCTAACAGCATAACAGGCAGAGGCCAATTTTTTTTTTAATGTCGCAATATATAAATCATACTTTAGGGCAGAATCAATACAAACGCCAAAAATTTGGTACAGTCATTATTTAAAATTTGTTCCCCATTTAATGAAGGGCTTGAAATAGCCCCACGAAATGTAATCAGGTTAGTCTTACTGATATTAAATGTAAGCTTGTTTGCATCACACCACCCTTTAATAATGCTTATATCCTTATGAATTGTCTCTTCTAAAATGGTGTTATTTGTTCCTAGCCACAATATTGTGGTATCATCAGCAAACAATGTAATGGATCCATTAATGCTGATGAAAGCTAGGTCATTTATATATACAAGAAACAATAAGGGACCAATCACTGACCCCTGTGGAACCCCAGAATCAATGCTGTGCACAGATGAAACCTTGTGTCTCCCACTTACTACTTGTTTTCTTCTCTTAAATGACTCAAGCCATTTAAGAGCATATCCTCTAAAACCAAAACAGGACAGCTTCTGCAACAGTATTCCGCGATCCACACAGTCAAATGCCTTAGAAAAATTGCAAAACACTGCCGCAGCCAACTGTCCCTCATTGAGACCTAAGTACAGTCTTTCCAAAAGATTGAATATTGCGTCGCTAGTACTATTCTTATCCCTAAAGCCAAATTGATTTTTATTTAGTAATTTATGTTTTTCTAGAAAAGAAGTCATCCTATTTTTCACGATTTTTTCAACAATTTTCGAGAGTGTTTTAAGCATTGAAATGGGTCGAAAGCATGATGGATCAGTGGAGTTACCTCCCTTAAAGAGTGGTTTTACAAAAGCCGTACGCAAGTGTTTCAGAGTCGATCTTGGTCGATTTTCTGAACAAAAGAGGTGTGCTCTTAGGCACTGAAATTTACCACAGGGCGAGTTCTAAAGTCAATTTGTAAATAAAACAAAAAGCTTTAGTATTACATGAATATTTTAATAAGTTATTTTACCTGAAAATAACTAGAAGCTCATAAATACATAAAATATAAACACTGAATAATTGTACGTAGTCAGTGCTACGATATGAACAACATCAGTCGAGACAAATTTCGACCTTGAAAAATATGACATAAATAATACTCTTAAAAACTAAAGCATTGCGTAAACAGTTGTAATACTATGCTAAAATATGATTATAAACATAACCTTGAAGCTATGTACACTTAAATGTCTGTTATGAGTTCCTGCGGAACAGCTACTTATCAACTATGTTAGCTGATTTAGCCTTGAGATAAAATACAACAATATACAAGCGATAATAACAGGATTAATATTACC